>JAWPHD010010017.1:0-97953 GCA_037043455.1 Cyrtodaria siliqua
GGGGATTGGGGGGGGGTGTTGGTGAGAGGCGGGGGGGGACAACATATATGTGTAAGAATTGACTAAAAAAATACAGAAATATGTAAAAAAAATAGTTAAAAAATGTGAAATGGGACACATTTTAACCAAAATTGCTTAAGCAGCCCTTAAGATAATGCTATAAGGAAGCCCATGGCCAAATTTGGTTGTGCTAGGATAAGAAATGTAAGAGATATAGACTTGTAAACACAGCTTACACGCAAACCTTGATGTGGGACGCCGACGACATTGTGATTACATAAGCTCTCTTATTCTTCGAATAGTCGAGCTAATAATGGAATTGAATGTTGTTTAACGGCTCATCAACACAGTATAGGTTATTTAGAGCCGCCCCAGAGAGAGGGGAAGGATACATAGGAATCCGGGAACCTTGCCCTACTCTTATTATCGAATAGATTTCTATGGTTCTTTAACGTGCTCGGAGGATAGACCGATACACGGGACCGCCCGGTTTACGTCCCCATCCGACGGACGGGGCTAAGGGAAAGTGTCTTGCCCAAGAACACACCGACGGAACTCAGTGGCACCACGGAGGATTGAACCCGGGGCCTCCGGTTACAAATCCGCCGCGCTACCGACTGCGCCACGCCAGCCCATCCACAGAAACAACTGCCATAAAAGACAGCTATTTGAGAATGAAATTTCATGTACATTCTATTTTAATATAATATGTTAACCTATTTTAGAAAAAAACTTGTCTTGAGAGAAAGGCTCGTCTTCAATGACAATACCCAGTGTCTTTACTTACTGATCTGACAGCATGCATGAGAGGTGTGACTCCGTTGGGGTCGGCGAGGTTTGGTGAGGCGCCATTCTTCAGTATGTACTTGGCCAGTCCAAAGTCTGAGTTATGTATCGTCGAGATCAGAGGTGTCACCATGCTCGAGTGTTCTATTGGTGAGAAGTAGTCGAGCGGATGTTCTACAAAATTCATATCAAACAAGGGCGACGTAGATCCACCAATGGAGTAGACAACATCCAAACTGGCACCAGCAGCCACCAAAAGCTGCATGAAGTCTCTGAAAAGAACATCAGCCGATCATTCACGTGTGAACTTGAGTTTATCAATTTATCAGTGTCCAAGACAACAAAAGGACAGAAATAATTTGTGGGCTCATTGTTGAAACCATTTTATCTTTTTCTTTATTTAGATATAGATTCACCTCCTCATCTTGAGAAGTGAATCAAAAACAATTGATCTGCATTGTATCTTGGTCAGTGACATTTCCTTTGATGAAGGCAGAGCATTAAATCGTTTAATTTAGGGTAACTAAAGGGCGTGCCTATACAGTACTATAACTACCAGATATTGGAGTTTATTTCACTATGACGTCACAGTGTTACTAAGTACACCATGCTACAAAAAATATAGTGTCTATCTCAGCTCGTTGGTTATTTAAACACCTTGATGGTCTCTGTGTTTAAAAAAGCCAATCACTGAGACCAGACTCTATTACTTAACCATGTTTATTTTCCCACTGTTTGGGGGATTATTGTTTTCAACTGCTCACTGACCAATCTTTTACAGTTAAAATAGATCTCTACTTTTTTTTTAAATAGCTGTACGTATGCATAAACTATGAAGTTAGGTCATGGCTCATTTAAGTACGATTCCATAGAGGACAGGTCTAGGTCTGTAACTTATAGCTGAATATCAACATTATATACACACGACTTAAGGGAACACAATTTTAGATAGTGAACGCATTTATGTATCTATGGGGTTCTACATTGTTTTTAACAATCTTTCAGTCATATCACTACTGCGTCTACTTGTAGCAGTGAACTCAATGCTCAACTTAATAATGCTGCAGTGGAATACCCCACCCTAGACACAGGACATGATCTACATTATTAGTGATTGAATTACATGTAACTTACATACATGGTAAATTTGAATTACATGTAACTTACATACATGGTAAATTTGAAGACTAGTTCTAGAAAATAAAAGAAAAGAAAAAGTTAAAGGGAAAGTTTTTATGTCAGTTTTCCAATGGAGGCATGCACAGGCAGACATTACATCTTTCATAGAAGGTGGGGGTGACAGCGCTATACTTAAATATCAAATTACGTTTCTGGTGAGTGTGGAACAACTCCATGCTCGTATATTTTCTGCTGATCCCAGAAGTATGCCACCATGACTGTTCGTGAATATTTGTCTTTCAGGTTCAAGTCCAAACCGGCTCTCTTCTCTAAAAATAGGAAATCATACAAAATATGAGGTAGAAACAGTTTGAATTTAGTGCATTTTTTTATTTGGCTGAACACATTTTCAAGGTCAAGTTTACTGTGACCTTGACATACAGATAGCAGCTGAGAAGTGTATAACCAACCAAGATAAAGCGCCGTGGAGCGCTGTGGTCTAGTAGTAGCATATCGGACCCAGGATCAAAGGGTCGTGGGTTCGATACCCGCCATGACCATACGTGTTGTGTCCCAGAGTAAGACACTTTTTATCATCATTTGCTTAGTACTGGTTCTACTCAGGAAGACATCCAGAGTGATTAAAATAAGTTCAGAGAGCTTTCGTTACAATCAATGTTAAATAAATAAATTTAAACTATTAAATATAAAAACATGTATACAGAGTTTTCATGATGATTGATCCAGTAGAACTAACAACTTTGATATAAATTTAACATGACGTGGTCAATCATGGACAAAGACGCAGATACCGGGGTTACAACATAATCTTATTCTTTGAATAGTCCAAGTAATAAAACACAGACCTAAGAAGAACTTCGCCAGTTGTACAGACTGATGTTTCAATGCCACGTATACGAGGGGATAACGACCATAGCTGTCCAGCTGTGACAATGACACGCCCTTGTCAACCAGTGCCCTTGCAACCTGTATGAGAAAAATTTCAATATACAAATTATAATCAAATGTATTTCTATACATCTGTTTGCTTTATGTACATATTTAATATATATTCACAAGAGCAGGCAATACCCTAGAAGATGAGCGATTAAAGGAGAATTTCATACATTCAATGAGCTAAGTATGCACATGCACAGGAACTAAATTGTTATTTAGTGGCCCATCAACAAAATGTTTAGGTTATTTTGATTCCGCCCCAGGGAGAGAGGGTAGGATACATAATAATGTGGAAACTGTGCCTATTCTAACCATCAAATACATACTATGTATGGTTCTTTGCCTTACTATAAATAGTAACATATTTTATAGGAAAAACTGTAGTCGACGTCATCAAGCACCATGACGTCAACGTCATCAAGCACCAAAAAGGTCATAGTGGAGAGCTACATAGAGCGCAGGAGCGATGTTGTAATCTCGACTGCAATTTTCACTGCCCAGTAAATATTGTTTTCAAATAAACACTGAAACGTCAAAATAAATCATAGTGACCGACGCGGTTTTTAAAAACAGACAGAAAACTGATTTAAAGTAATTTATTAACATAATTCATTTATTTGCCAAAAACAAAAAGTGCATCTTAGACTACTTATGTTTAAATCGTACTGTTTTGTTCTTGTTTTTCTCAATTTGTAGTAAGGTATGTAACAAAAAGGCAAATGTGGTGCCATTCAGGTACTAGGTGTGCCATTATCGACAAAAGGCACACCACGGCCATATATTAACCTCTAATTAATATGCTCGTAGGACAGACTCCCATACAAGGGACAACCTGGTTTGAGACCCTTGACTGACGAGGCTATAAAGGGAAGTATCTTGCCTAAGGACAAAACCCAGTGGTCCCAGTATGGATCAACTCCGTCATCTCCGGAATCTAGAACCACTGCGTGCCCCACCCCCCACCCCACACACACACCTCCCTCCCTAACACAACCACACACATGCATAGGAAAGCAAAGTATAAGCATGTTCCTAGTTACACACAGAGACTGGGATAATTCCTTGCAAAAAAACGAAAGTCCACCGCTGCTATACCAAACATAAAATCTCCATCTTCTACACACCTTAAGCTGTAGTGGTACCTCCATGCCAGGTACGGTGAACAGGGAGAGAATGTGGAGAAGATTCTGGCCCTCGGCATTCTTGTATGCCCTTAGGATATTGTTGTCCTTGATGCGATGCAGGTGCCGCAGTACTATGTGGTATTTGTTCACCCTCAGTGCTGCCTGTAATTGATTATACAATATAAAGACGGATTTAGCATTCAGTCATTCTAAATATAAATATTTATCTATAATCAAGATTCCGGACAGAGTTATGTATATTCACCCTTTAAAAACTCTAGGGAAAAGACCATCAAAAAAACAGTTGTTTTTTTCAAGGTTTTTAACATCACATCACATTTTAAAGTATTGGAATGAAAAGAAGGATTTATTACCTCGACGGCTTTCCCTGTGATTCCTGAAGTGTCCAGTACCATATGTGCCACACCCTGTAGTTCACGTGATATTGCCATCTGTAAGTTAAAATTGTAATTTGATGAACTTTACCAAAATATAAATGTACATATGAAATAGACAATGCCTTTATATCTGTCCATCGTTTAGAAAAATTATTGCAGCAGTCCACGGGTTGTCCTTCATGTTAAGCCATAAACCTTGAAGGGCATGGCTCCTTAAAGTACCTTTCCAACCCAGGCCAGAACTAAATCTGTAGCTTATGAGCTCAACACCAAAGTAATATACAAGGCTTGCAATTATAGACAAAGAAAGCATTTATACATTTTACGCAATTATATTGAACTAAGATATATACAAAGAAAATTTGCAGACAATCATAGATTTTTTGAAAATTACTGAAATTTGAAAAGAAAAGACCAGTAAGTTTTACCATCATCCAAATTTATCATATATTTTACAAGTGGATGCCTGAAGTACCTTTAAGGCCTACAAATAAATTATCTCCTCCACGAACACCTACTACTAGTATCTCTCAAGAATTTAATCGCCCAAATAATACTCACCTGATAAATATCGAGAGTTTCTTCCTTGCTGATAGGTCCTGCGATATGCGATGGAGTCCACACCCAGAGTGGTTTCTTCTTGTCGCTAGATGTTGTGTAATATTCGCGCCAGTCTGCCTTTGGTGTAGGGGGAATAACTATCTTGTTCTCAACGCTTGCTCCCTTCTGTAGCAACATGATTGCACAACTGAAAAGGTTCAAGTAGATTAAAATTACAGATACTCGCATGCTACCTCTTTTTGTCTTAAAAGCCAAGGTCTATTAATTTGCAGTAATGTAAATACAATTGTATTTTATTCCTAACACAGCCATCGTCGACTATAATTCGAAGACAACCCTCTATTCTAACTAGCAAACAGTTTCCTCTGATTTTGTTTCACACTGATGGATAGATATATGCCTGTTTATGTCAATGATCTACAAAACAGTGGATTAAAGAATTTGTTTAGGCTTCTGTGCAGTGACTCATACTGGCAACCGATTTGAAACTAGACAAGCTAGTAACCCTTGGATAATTCCACCTCCAGGTATGCAAGGCACACAATAGTTATTATTGTAGACGCATTTACAAGCTACGTTAAGTTTCAATGTAACAGAAAACGTCAATATATTCGCTCATATTGATGTATAGTAAAGTCATATTGGGTGTGTAATGTAATGTATCGTTTGTGATTGGTGCAAATTTTTGTTAATGTCAAAAAAAAGGATGTCACGTGATGCAAACAATGTTAAGTTCAACGTGAAAATTCCAACAATGTAATGACAATAGGTTTGTTTAAAATAAATGTGTTTGGTGATAATTAAATGTTACAACCTGTTTTATTGTTCTAATTTTATTGCTCCTAAAGTCGCGCAATATTATTACGCGAAATAACTCGTGCATATATCCCAATACAAATCTAATAACCTATAAGTATACTACTAGCTTACCTGTCGTGTCTGTTTTTGACGGCCAAAGATAATGCTGAGAACCCATCATTGTCCAGATTCAATATGCCAACATTTCTCTGAAAACAAATCTGTTGTTAGCATATGCAGATTTTTTCTGATTTTTTTTAAATTGTTTCCTTGGTAGAACAGTGAAAACAGAACAAGAGATGTTTCCACTGAGTTATGGCCCTTTGTATTTCTAATACAGATGCCCCCTTTCAACGACCATGACAAACATTCCTGCCAAGTTTCGAGTTTGTAGCCAGATACTCTTGAGTTATCGCGAAGACAAGCAATTTTTTATGATTTTTTACAAGTTTTGTTACCATGGCAACCTCATTTCCTAGGCGAATCTACCCAAAAGGGGAGGTGCACAACTTCATCAGGACACGAACATTCCTGCCAAGTTTCGAGTTTGTAGTGCCAGCTGTTCTTGAGTTCTCGCGAAGACAAGCAATTTTTAGTGATTTTTAACAGGTTTTGTTACCATGGCAACAACATCTCTTATGCGAATCAACCCAAAAAGTGCACAACTACATCATGACACAAACATTCCTACCAAGATTAAGTTTGTAGTGCCAGATGTTCTCAAGTTATCACGAAGACAAGCATTTTTTAATGATTTTTTACACGTTTTGTTACGATAGCAACCACATTTCTAATGCAAATTACCCATTTCTAATGCACAACTAGACCATGACAAACATTCCTGCAAAGTTTCGAGTTTGTAGTGCCAGCTGTTCTTGATTTATCGCGAAGACAAGCAATTTTTAGTATTTTTTTACAAGTTTTGTTAGCATGGCAACCACATTTCTTACGCGAATCTACCCAAAGGGGAAGGTGCACAACTACAACATGACACAAACATTCCTGCCAAGTTTTGAGTTTGTAGTCCAGCTGTTCTTGAGTTATCGCGAAGATGAGCAATTTTTAGTGATTTTTTACACGTTTTGTTACCATAGCAACCACCTTCAAAATTTATACAAACCAATCCATACTTCTTATAACAATAAAGCCTGACTAACGTCAAGAAACTAACCCGCCAAATAACGGCAAAATGGACACTACAAAACCGCTTATAAAAACTCTGTCCAGATGTTCAGGTCATATAATAATTTATGTGCCGATTAAAACTAGGGTTTTCAAGACTTAATTTCAAATTTAAGGACAATTTTTCTACAATAACCCTACGTTTTAGTCAGAGCTGATACAAAGATAAAGTCCAGCGTTAAATTACGCAATCACCGAGTCCACCATCTTGGTGATATCTTCCTCCACTTTCTTGCACAGACCTCGCCAGAAATGCAAATGGCGTAACACAAATTCAAGGGGAATAACGCTCACATAACGGCCGAGTGTAGAACGCGGGACCGCTTTTTTCTCGGACACATTCATGTTGCGTGCATGTACCCACTCATGTAAAAACATATGCGTGCATTTAGTTTCTTTTGCGTAATTCGTGAATCACGCAGAATATTGCGTGAATGGGCATGCTGTATACAGGAATAGATACTCCACAACAGAAAACAACAATATTCAAAGGTTTTTAAGGGTTTTTATTGATTTTCAAGGGTTTTTCAAGACAATTATCATTTTCAAGGGTTTTTCAAGTCAGATAGCAAATTCAAGGGTTTTTCGAGACCTGTGCGAACCCTGAGTAAGTAGCAGATAATACCAAGACCAGTCACCTACCTATAAATTGCTGTACATGGCGTATCCTCGATACAAACAAGTGATGGCATTTAAGTTCAAAAGGAAGAAAATGCATTTTTAGCTTTAAAATATCATCCAACAACAATGAATACGGTCTCACCTGTAAAAGATGCACACAACAGATAGTTGCGCCTCTCACGGCAGCCAAGTGTAAGGGTGTTCTCCCTTTCTCGTCTTTCACATCCAAATCCTTATCTCGCATACTGTCCGTGAGAACGCTACATAGCTCAATAGGGTCCAATGAAGACGTTGAATCTGGCCTGTAACAAGATCATTTAAATGAATGAATGAATGGTGTTTTACAGCACGTCGATTATTCCAAAATGAACAACTAGTATAGACTGGTGACATTATTCTTGCCACATATTGGATTATTTCTATTCAGACATTTCATAGAACTGGTTTAAATCGTGTTTGTTTATTTAAACGTTGCTGCACTAATTTCAGTAGAACTATAACTGAAGGTGATGAATAACCCTGCTTTTTTTAAATTCTAAGTCAAACAAAGGGCCATAATGCTGTAATAAACTAGAACTGTCGCCGCAGGCGGACAAATACCCCCTGCTGGCAACTTGTTGTGGGGTGGGTGAACATACAAGACTTTGTTCCTATAAGATATATAGACATATATTATAGAGAAAAAGCCTCGACAAGAATTTTCTATTTAAATAGACTACCAAGTATGAAATGCATTCAAAATACAAAGGGCCATTACTCAGTGGATAAATTATTGAACCAGTATGTCATGATAGTATGCACATCACCACTTGATATTGATACTTCCTAGCAAGTTTCAATTAATTCTAACAAGGTATTTTAGAGAAATAGGGCTGACAAGAAAATGTTTTATTTACTACCAAATATGAAATGCATTAAAAGTACAAAGGGCCATAACTCAGTGGAAAATTATTGAACTGGAATGTCATGACAGTATGCACATCTCCACTTGAAATTGATATTTACTAGCAAATTTCGCTAAATATTAACAAAGAGTTTTAGAGAAATAGCCCGGACAAGAATTTCGTATTATATATATATAAGAAATACAAAGGGCCATAACTCAGTGGAAAATTATCGAAGCGGAACATCATGATAGTATGCGCATGTCCACTCGATATTGATACTTCCTAGCTTTGCGGGGGGTGGGGTATAATTAATTACGCAATCAACAATGGGTGATGTAGTGGAACATAAGGTCATCAGAGGTTATGAGTATATGAAGTTTGAAAAATGGTAGTAATAAAAATGTGACGAGACGGGTTGTGACGCGACAAAAATGTGTTACGTGACGCATCTGGATGTTACTGACAGCGTGATTCCTATATAGACCCCACTTCACATTGTGAAAGCTGGGGTATATTTAGCACCTCAAATTATTCCAGTATTGTTTTGAAATTACTTATACATCAACTGCTTGCATAACTGAAAACAAATTAAGTTTGAAATCCACCAAAGGTTTAATCATTTTATTGGTGCAATAAAACCAATAATTAGTAAAAATAAAATTTAAAAAAACACACAAAAAAAACAGCTTGCTTTTGACAGGAACATACTGCTGTCATGCAGTTGAGTTTGAAATCTCTTAGGATTCCGGTGTCTGAGAAATTGAATTAACAAAAAACTTGAGTAAGTAAAAGGTTTTTGGGAAGGACCAACGGATGGGACAGACAAGGGTAGCACTATATGTCCACCCCACTTTCGTTTTAGAGCATAAAAACATCTAGAGTAGACCCGCTCGCAGACTATAGAGACAGATAGATAGTAGACGAGGGACAATGAAACTTACGCAGATTTTGTGATGAATGCATAATGCAGAGGTATTCTGCCCTTCTCATCTCTAGCAAAGGCATTTGCACCTTTGGAGACCAAGAATTCCTCTAGTTCAGTGCTGGCGTTTGACGTGCCCAGATTGGCCAATACTGCTAGGTGAAGGGGTGTCACTGTGCCAGCGTTAATGTCTGCACCCTCCGCGAGTATCATCCTCACTATCTCCAGAACATTGCCCTCATCCTCTACAATATCAGAAGGTAAGTATACTTTCATTAAGTGCTACTATAGAAGTCGGCTGTCTATGGTTTATTCAAAGGCACTGACTACGGTCAATACAAACAGTAATGCATAAAGAATACTGTTACAATGAATTAATGAATTTGTACCAGCTTGCTCTATAAGAGAAGTAGAAGTATGGTTTTTTCCCCTCACAATTGCAACATATTTGTTTCGCTCAACAGGGCAGAATGTGAAGTTCAGGCTAGCCCACTCAGAGCACCTGAGGGCTATTCCATTTAAACATATATGGGACCCCAGGAAAGCACTTTTGAAATTGAACGCTCACCCATAGATACAAAACAATTGTTTAAAGAACCAAATACCATAAATAGGGTTCACCCAAAAATGTTCATTAAATTACCATCCTTGGGTCCGGAACGTGTTTTAATGGAACAGCCCCGAGTTTTACATGACATTCCCAGTTTTCCTCACAACCTGCATGACCTTATGACAGATGTTGTGCCATACAGAGAAATCTGGTTCATCTAAAAAGCAATGTAATCATTGTAACAAATTGAGATAATTTGTATTTTGTATATAAGTCTGCACTGTATCTCTATATCGTGGGGTGTCACTAAAGTTTACATACCTCTGCGCTGTACTGCTATATGGAGGGGTGTCTGTAAAGTTTTACTATTGGCAATCTTCACATTGGCACCAGCATCCAACAGCATCTTAATAATGTTTCTGTTGCCACCTCTGTCAAAATAAGATAATATAAATCAACCCACTATACACTGTTGATCATTAAAATGGCTTTGTGATGGGTGGGCTATTGTTATGCAATGTTTGTTAGTGTGAGAACCCATGACAGAGACCTTGAACTAAATATGTTTACAATGATGAACTGATATGTCGAGCAGAAAATATGAACTAATTGCATTGTTCTGAACAATACATTTGTGTGTGAGGGTGATGGAGAATCATTCCCTTTGTATGCAATAGAGGGTGGGGTATATAATAACCAAAGCTTATGCAGAATATTACTCACTCAGCAGCTATATGTAAAGGTGTCACGATCCCTGTAATTTCTGTCCCAAATGACACATTTACATTTGCTCCAGCTTTTATCTGAAATGAAGAAAATTGAAATGTTACTCAGGGAAAATGTTTCCGTTTTACATGTAGCACTCTCTCATGATTGATATTTACTTATCTGAAACATATGATATGTATATTGGTAATGTGTGCCTCATGTCTTTCATATAAAGTTATGAACATATGTTACATTATGACTACTCAAGGAAGAAAGTAACAAAATGTCACCGTTCAGTTCATGTAGTTTAAATACAATAAAATATATGAAAAACATAAGCGACACACATGAGATTCAAATGGAATTCACATCTAGATGTTTCACCTGTATATAATCAAGGCTCAGCAAGGTAATACATCAAGACTGCAGGACAATTTTACATTTTCACCAAAAAGAAAAGGCACTATAACACTGTCCATTTCAATGATACTGTTCATTTCACTCTGGTCTTTAAAAATAAAGTTTACCTACTATTTTCATTCAAAATTATACAATCACTTACCAGCAAGGACAGTGCCTTCTCTGACTTGGCCTCTACAGCGAGTATGAGCGCCGTCTCCTCATTTAAGTTCCTGTGTTCCAGATCAGGCGAGTATTTCAGCACAAGCTCCATTCCAAGGCATTCCAAGCCCTCTACGATCTCGTGACCAACATGAAGAAGCAGGTGTAAAATTGACGCTTTACCTGATGATTGAAGAGAATTGTATATGGCAAAGAAATCTACACTCCTTTAAAAGAACATATGGCAATCTTAAAGTATTCCGCAAGCATTACAATTAGCACCTCGATTTATTAATCAAGTATCATTGTCACTTTCAATCTGCTTGTATGTAATTAAATAAAAGATAAAATTTGGAGTTTTCATTTTTGCTTCATTATACCAGGGAGTACGTTATAGGGAGGAGAAATGGGTTCATAAACGCTCTAGTTTATCGATTTATGTTGTCGCGCTAGAACGCCGCCATTTACTATTTTATCGATACAGGTAAATCGATCGTAAGCGCGTTACATTTGAAAAGTTAAAATTTCAGCCAACATCTCAAATTAGGCAGTTTTTACAGCCCCTTTTTACGGCTTTCTGTTATAATCAACATCACGAAATTACATTATTGGCAAAGATAAATATGTCTACTATTCACTTTTTGTTATTATTAATGCCTAATAACCATACTTCGTATCTCGTTTGCAATAGCTTCACACCATTTTTAATTCTATAAAATTAAAATTTAGCTGATATCTCAAAAGGCACATTTTCATCACCTCTTTTTAGGCTTTGTCTTATAATCACCACCATGAAATTACCTTCTTTACAAAGATAAATATATTTACTATTCACTTTTTGTTATTATTAATGCCTAAATAACCCGTAGTCTCGTATCTCGTTTGCAATAGCTATACACTGTCACGATTTTTTATTTGGCGCTGAGTGGCGCCATCTTTGTTACACGGAACCGTCTGGTAAAATGTGCTTTTAAACATGCAAACAAATACACGCTCTGTATCAGAGGACACAATGTAAATAAATAATACTTATGTTTACATTTAGCACCTTTATTGAGTTTGTAAGTGTAATAATTTATAAGAATTTGCTGTTTTTCACACACTCGCGAAACAACCGGAAATAGTCATTTTCACGGAGTAGTGAAACACATGCGCGACAACATAAATAGGCAAAACGAGCCCGTTTCTACTCCCTATAACGTACTCCCTGATTATACTACTATGGGTTTAATTACATGAGACTACTCAACTTTTATAATCGGTCACTTTGCAAAGAATTATATATTTTTTAATAATTCATATTTTCATTTGAAATATTAACTGGCGTTGTTTAACAAATATCGCTAGCGATTTATAAAACTTAATCTGCCTTGATTGGACTAAAACCTTGTTGATAAACTTAATAAAATATTGGTATGTGTTTCGGTGATTTCCAGTTTTTAGTATTCGTGTTATTTTAAAAAAACCTGGGTGACCAATTATAAAAGTTGAGTAGTGAATATTATTAGTGCATTATATTTAAAACAACAATTAATAAAATGCGGAAATAATGCTTTTACTTAACTATTAATAATCATTTTAATATGCAAGTTATGAATGAAAACTGTAGAAGGACATAGCAAGTCTTAAAGAAATCAAGATTGTAGTGTGTCCCTTTTATGTTAACTTTTAACACATACATTTTTTTAGCATTTTTCAACAACTTGTTCAAGTTCAGGATATGAAATATAGCCATGTCCCAAATGTAAAGTATTTTTTAGGCCTATCCCAACCATGAAATCAGCCAGGTCAATCAAAAAGAGTTACAGTCCCTCAATAACTATTCGAGAGCAAGACATATTTACAATATGTAATATATCTTCCAGTGATCTAAACACAAATAGAATGTATGTATGGAGTGTAACGACGCTTTTAACAACTTTTCAGTCATATCACGAAGGCGTCTACTTGTAGCAGTGAGCTCAATGCTCAACTTTATAGTGTTAACACTGGAATACCACGCCCTAGACGTATGACATGATTCCCCACTCAGTCACATTATATAGACACAGGCTGACCAGTCCTAGAACTACCCTTTATAATGCCGAAAGTCAAGCATGGCACACAAATAAACCGCTTTGAGCACAGTCAACATTAAAGGGGTTGATGCACTATTTTCAAACACAATTTATTTAAAAGGGCTCTGAAAAACTCGAAAAAAGCTGAAAGAAATATCAAAATGCCATGAAAAATAAAGAAGATATGACCGAGTGAAAACTTGCAAAGAACATAAATGGAGGCGGCCATTTTGGAACGATGACGTCATCGCGCCTTTTTACTATAAATAACATATAAGCAAACAAAATCGCTGCAAATTGATTAAAAGCTAAATATACAGATGTAAAATGTATATATTTTATGTTTATTTTTCATTTGCAGTGATTTCTTTGCTTAAAAGACATTTTGTCACTATTACATATATGGTAAAAAGGCGCGATGACGTCATCGTTCAAAGTTGGCCGTCTCCATTTGTTTCTTTGCAAATTTTCAATAGATCATATCTCTTTTAATTTTCATGGCATTTTAATATTTCTTTCAGCTTTTTTCAAGTCTTTTGAGCCCTTTAAAATAAACCTTGTTTGAAAATAGCGCATCAACTCCTTTAAGACTTCATACACACACAGACTAACACATACCCTCTCTTGTGTATCTCAACTTCTTATCTGTTGGTGGTGGGTCGCCAACAAATAGCTTCTCTTTCACCGTGGCAGAAACATCGGAACTGGCTAGCTCTATCAGAGCCTTGATGAAGTTACGTCCATTTTCACTACACTTCTTCAGGTCTTCATCACTCTGATGATAACCCTTCTGTAAAACAAACATTTGTTTTTGTTCAAAGTAGAGCAAAACAATTTATGTCATGCCATTATCAACCTTCTCGACACCCTTCTTGCTGCTGGGTTGAGGCCAAATCACTGCATTGTGAAATTGACCGAAAGTCAATTACATGAAGAACAGAACAGAATCTCCCTATTCCGCTGTATTCTATCACCCTCTCTCTGCCTTCTGACAGTGGACACCTGATATAAACCTGATATAACACAGCCTTCACAGTAGAACAACAGTTCTTTTTGCGAGCACTTGTATGTTGGGTTTTCCCAGTAACACTATGTAGGTACAAACATTGCTTATCCGTACTGCATGTGCTGCAAATCTCTGGTGTCGCTCATGTTTTCCCCAGATGCACCTTTTGTCTCACTGCCATATTTTCAATCAAATCATTGATCTGCAAAGTATGTTTTCACTGAAAGTTTCAAATATGGAGCAAACAGATGTTTTAAGATATGAAATTAAGTTACTAAAGGATGATTTTGCAAGTATGTACAATCACCTGTTCCACTCCTAAAAAAACTCAACACAAATAGCAGAATGTTTCTGGAAAATTATCTAATACGAAATACCGTATCAACACACAAAACATTCACCCATGTATGCTACTGACCTTGAAGTCTCTGTACACCTTACAGGCCCACAGTAGGGGAGTGAATCCATCGTTGTCCACCTCGTTTGCCATGACGGGCCAGATATCCTCCTGGGACACGAAGGATACGCATCTCACTCTCTTCAACTTCGGTGGCTGTTCATCACCCTCCATGCCATTTACATTGCCTGTAATGTAAAAAGATACCTTCATCAAATCTTTAAAGTATTTTTTTTCCAAATTTCCCAACAAAGCTGCTATCCCACATGCATCCCATGTGTTGGGTATTACGCGTCTTTTTTAATACCTAATTTTCACCACATACTTTAAATTACTGTAGATGAATTGATTAAAAATGCCTTTACTTGGTAGTTCGTAATGATGTTATTAAGTGATTTCATACTGACCTGTAACTAAGACAATATGAAAACTGTTTTTATTAATTTCGACTACAGTAGAATTTTATTTTACAAAAATTATTTTGACATGATGTGCATTTATTTATTGTAGCGTTTATTTCAATGATAGCTTGATAAGCGAGTTAATAAGTTAATAAGAAAATTCACAATACTTAATTTAAAAGGGCAATATGGAGGATGACCCCAAAAATATCTTGCCAAACATGCTTCAACATATGCCATCAAGGATCAAGACTAGTTATTTAATTAGCATCAACAACTTTTAGCGTGCTTTTTTCCCCTCACAATCCTGCAACCAAGAAATAGAAATGAACCAACGACCACTCCTGGTATATACTAACCATTTACAGGGGCATCACCACACGACCGCTCCTGGTATATACTAACCATTTACAGCGGCATCACCACACGACCGCTCCTAGTATATACTAACCATTTACAGGGGCATCACCACAAGACCACTCCTGGTATATACTAACCATTTACAGGGGACCACTCCTGGTATATACTAACCATTTACAGGGGACCACTCCTGGTATATACTAACCATTTACAGGGGACCACCCCTGGTATATACTGACCATTTACAGGGGACCACCCCTGGTATATACTCCTGGTATATACTAACCATTTACAGGGGCATCACCACACGACCACTCCTGGTATATACTAACCATTTACAGGGGACCACTCCTGGTATATACTAACCATTTACAGGGGCATCACCCCACGACCACTCCTGGTATATACTAACCATTTACAGGGGACCACTCCTGGTATATACTAACCATTTACAGGGGCATCACCCCACGACCACTCCTGGTATATAATAACCATTTACAGGGGACCACTCCTGGTATATACTAACCATTTACAGGGGACCATTCCTGGTATATACTAACCATTTACAGGGGACCACTCCTGGTATTTACAGGGGACCACTCCTGGTATATACTAACCATTTACAGGGGACCATTCCTGGTATATACTAACCATTTACAGGGGACCACTCCTGGTATATACTAACCATTTACAGGGGACCACTCCTGGTATATACTAACCATTTACAGGGGCATCACCCCACGACCACTCCTGGTATATACTAACCATTTACAGGGGACCACTCCTGGTATATACTAACCATTTACAGGGGCATCACCCCACGACCACTCCTGGTATATAATAACCATTTACAGGGGACCACTCCTGGTATATACTAACCATTTACAGGGGACCATTCCTGGTATATACTAACCATTTACAGGGGACCACTCCTGGTATTTACAGGGGACCACTCCTGGTATATACTAACCATTTACAGGGGACCATTCCTGGTATATACTAACCATTTACAGGGGACCACTCCTGGTATATACTAACCATTTACAGGGGACCATTCCTGGTATATACTAACCATTTACAGGGGACCACTCCTGGTATTTACAGGGGACCACTCCTGGTATATAATAACCATTTACAGGGGACCATTCCTGGTATATACTAACCATTTACAGGGGACCACTCCTGGTATATACTAACCATTTACAGGGGACCACTCCTGGTATATACTAACCATTTACAGGGGACCACTCCTGGTATTTACAGGGGACCACTCCTGGTATATACTGACCATTTACAGGGGACCATTCCTGGTATATACTAACCATTTACAGGGGACCACTCCTGGTATATACTAACCATTTACAGGGGACCACTCCTGGTATATACTAACCATTTACAGGGGACCACTCCTGGTATATCATTTACAGGGGACCACTCCTGGTATATACTAACCATTTACAGGGGACCATTCCTGGTATATACTAACCATTTACAGGGGACCACTCCTGGTATATACTAACCATTTACAGGGGACCACTCCTGGTATATTTACAGGGGACCACTCCTGGTATATACTAACCATTTACAGGGGACCATTCCTGGTATATACTAACCATTTACAGGGGGACCACTCCTGGTATATACTAACCATTTACAGGGGACCACTCCTGGTATATACTAACCATTTACAGGGGCATCACCAACTTTTTCCTTGGCTGGTTTATCCTCAGTGACATCTTTCTTCTTCTCTCCATCATCCACCTCCATCGCTTCTTCTTCCTTCTTTTTATCTCCTTCTCCTTTTCCCTCCGCCTTCTGTGGGATGATTTCGCTGACTTCGCCATTCTCTATGACTACTTTCTTTTTCTCTGCTTTGACTGGCTCACTAGGTGTGGGTCTCTGAAATAACGAGTGAGGTGCTTGTCCTACATTTATTCACAAACCATCTCTAACCCTAACCCTTTAGTAAGATTTATCAAGTTAACTTATTGTTATTTTGTTACTTAAACATTTAGAACTGGTTCATTCTTCTGTTAAAGGTGTAATTGAAGCAATATTATCATTGTCAGAAAAGATGTAAAAACCATTATAACAGGTATAAATACTTGATAAAATGGCTCTCATACATGTAACAATTGAGATTAGTAAAAGGGAAGAAACAAAGCCTCATTTTAATCTGCAAAGCATTGCCAAAGAATTGTTTTCCCTTCTTTCCTTGTATGTTAACTCTTTAAGGCCTTATCCTGCTATCAATAGGTTACCAATGATACCATTTCTAAACCTACAGACAAAGAGTTAAATATATAGAACTCACATAATTATTCTGAAACTCTATAGACACAATATAAACGGTTTTAACCAGCCAAGACAAAAACCAAAACTGTAATGTTGAATTAAGAGTTGCCAACTCATAATTCATTTTACGCATATTCAATCTAGGGTATTTTAAGTACCCTATATAAACCTATACTTTTAATTGGCACATATACATTATTTTATGAGATAAACTCCTGAATAGGGTTTGGATAAACAATTTAATAGTGTAGTGTGTTAGTGACGTTAAAACTAATTTTCATTCCGAATTTCTGGACTGGACATGAACATTTTTTTTGTTTGTATCAAAACATATCTACATGACCAAGTAGTTCAAGCATAACTGATTTCATCTCATTAGCAGTGAAGATAGCATGGATAAGACGGGAACTCAGTACTTAATCAAGGGCAATAAATCTGTAACACATGCATCAATATTGCTCGGAAATCCATTGCTTGGAAAAGAAATAAATTAACAAAAGAACCCCTATAGACTTTTAACAGCAACATGGAAGGATGAGTGCTTTCATACTCATTTTGGATGAAGACATAGGTTGTCGTGTGTTCCTTCACCTTTAAGAAAAAGAATCTGAGAATTCTACCAAATGGCTCACCTCATCCACAAGGATCTTCAATATTGGGCTCACATCTGTTCCCATACACAAGTCTGCCATCAGATGGAGAATCGTCTTGCCACTGTCAGACTTGTGTGATGTCACTGTGGCACCCTTGTCCACCAACAGTCGTACCAGCTTCACGTTTGACTGTACACCAAATGAATAACAAAGATGTCAGAATTCTAAACAACAGCTGTTATACCCAGAGTTCACAGTTTCAAGATCAACAGAAATTTTCCCTCACAATATTGTGGGGCTCATATTAATCCTTCAAGGAGTAAATTTAGTAACCAGAATGATTAAAATGACTACACAGATTATAGCAGTACATGCATGCATACATTTATTTATATTTTGCTTTTTGCTGCAGCAGTTCAGACTATATGGTGATCACTATATCAAACCTTACCAGTGCCACAGTGTTTCTTCAGCATGTCCTTAAACGGACACTGACACTGTCCGTAAGTAAAGCATACAGAGCATAATCAAACAACTGATTTTTATTCAGTGAAATGTACACATGAAAACATGAGCATAAACTCAAATAAGGAAGTAGTAATAAATGTTAATCAGAGGAAAAAAATACTTAATTTAGTGTTTGTTAATGATGTTGGTACCGCAATATTTACATTTCTATTGCTCACATGACACCCAGCCATTTGCGTATTAAGTTTTGATTACATCGCATAACTGTCCCGTGTAGCTCAATTGGGAATGATTTCATCTTACCCACAAGCTTAATATTAGTGTGGGCTTAGAGTGCAACCCCACAAAGTGGTCCTCTTTTTGTAGCACTATTAAATTTCATCAAAACATTTTGTTACAATTTAGTAAATTATTCAATAATGGTAGTTGTGTAATGTTTGTCAACCTAATTATTTTGCGTTTTATAAGCTAACATTTATAGTTAACGCAGCTTTAAGCTTTCCCCTAACCTTATCTGTGGGATCAAGACTAAAATTATCGGGATTCTCTACAGAAATCTACATCCAAGAATGATCATTTCATACAATCTTTTAGAACCATTTAGACTTGCTATTAAATTTATTAGTGTTTTGTTTATAATTATATAACCCACCTTTTCAATGGCGAACATGAGTGCAGTCTTCCCATCATCCGTCTCCAGACCTGGATCACAGCCAGCATCTAACAATAGTTCTGCAACCTTCACGGTCAAGTCCATCCGTTGTTCATCAGTCATTGAATCACCTCCCTTGAAAGGATTCCAAGAATAAAAAGCGTATCAGAAAATTTACCTCATCAGGCAGGAGAGGATGTAGTATTTTTTTACCATTTTAACTCTTAAGGGCGTCCATGGCCGAGTGGTAAGACTCACTAGCCCCTCACCACTGTTGGTTTGATCCCTTAGAGGCCTAAAAATCTTTATGTATCCAGCTGGCT
Source organism: Cyrtodaria siliqua (assembly GCA_037043455.1). Classification (NCBI taxonomy): domain Eukaryota; kingdom Metazoa; phylum Mollusca; class Bivalvia; order Adapedonta; family Hiatellidae; genus Cyrtodaria; species Cyrtodaria siliqua. The sequence continues at coordinate 19,727 of JAWPHD010010017.1, forward strand.
TGCGGAATGTCAGTGGTTCTACCCAGGTGCCTGTGCACCTGGGGTCGTGCCTGTGCACCTGGGGTCTTTGCAAAATCAAATGTTAACTACGCTGCTTCGACACACCCAAAATGTTCAAGAATAATTTTCTAAGAAATTAGTTCTTAAGAAACAGAGCTAAATGCAAATCTAAACACTAAACAACATAAGTAAACTAGACGGGGTTGTTTTTGTAACAAAAACATGTCTCACCCCATAATTTATGAACCAACCTGGCTGAAAGTTGCGCTCTGCATGTTGTCTTGATATGGTGAACATTTGTGCCAAGTTATTTCCAAATGAAGAGATATGGAGGAGACACAAAATATAGTGCATATGATCTTCGACCTCTAAATGTGACCTTAACCTTGAACGGACGTGGCTGGAAGTTGCGCTCTGCACGTCGTCTCGATATGGTGAACATTTGTGGCAAGTTATTTCAAATCCCGCGGTTCAAGAAATATGGAGGAGCCACAAATATAGTGCATATGACCTTCGACCTTTTAAGTGTGACCTTGACCTTGAACGGACGTGGCTGGAAGTTGCGCTCTACACGTCGTCTCGATATGGTGAACATTTGTGCCAAGTTATTTCCATCCCTCAAACGGTTCAAGAGATATGGAGAAGACACGACTTGTAACAGACAGAGATCCAGACAGACAGACATCCAAGCTAAAAACAACATGTCTCCAAAGTATGGGGCGGGGACAGACTTAATGATTCGTAAATTTAAATGTCAAGGTCGTTTGTGAACTGCTCTATTATATTGAGCTGTACTTCCCGTAATAAATCTATGATCAAAGGTGTTAATCTAGAGCATTTAGTTCCAGAGAACGTGACAAGAGGTAACATATCAATAAATGTCAAATTAAATTTGAAGGATTCAGAATTAAGCTGCTTAATTTAATGGCGACTATAAAAGCATTGTGATATAATGAGCTATAAGAGTAGCCAGTAAATAACCATTTACTACTTACCGATGTGTTCCCAGCTAAGTGATGCAGCTGAAAAAGAAATGGGAGTTTCATAACAAACAAGACTCATTCATCGATATTCCGCATAAACACATTATTTGATGGCAGAAAGAGTCGTAAAGAAATAACGCAAACACTTTTTTTTAGGACAACATGAACAAAATCTGAATTAATCTGGTTCCAATGGAAATACAAACTATGTCAAAATGAACATTTCTATATAGAAACTGGTACAATTAAGCCACCATGTGCATGCACTTTCCTTGAAGTTTTCGAATTACACTATTGATACTGCAACACCGTCTTTCGAAGATAATGTGCAGGTTTCCTGGGCAGAACCAGTACTAAGCAATCTGGATTTATTATCTTGCTCAAGGATAAATAACATGGCCACGGCGAGGATCGAACCCACAACCTCTCTATCTGGAGTCTGACACTCTACTACTGGACCTCGCACTCCACTCAAGAAACAAATACCTTGACAAATGCTGTTTCCATTGAATCCGTCTCTGGCTGTTATATCTATACATAGCGTATCCCCACGCTGCCGTCCCCGGTTGCTATATCTATACATACCATATCTGCACCTCTGCCGTCCCTGGTTGTTATATATATACATACCGTATCTGCACCGCTGCCGTCCCTGGTTGTTTTATCTATACAAACCGTATCTGCACCGCTGCCGTCCCTGGATGTTATATCTATACAAACCGTATCTGCACCGCTGCCGTCCCTGGTTGTTATATCTATACATACTGTATCTGCACCGCTGCCGTCCCCGGTTGTTATATCTATACATACCGTATCTGCACAGCTGCCATCCCTGGTTGTTATATCTATACAAACCGTATCTGCACCACTGCCGTCCCTGGTTGATATATCTATACAAGCCGTATCTGCACCGCTGCCGTCCCTGATTGATATATCTATACAAACCGTATCTGCACCGCTGGCGTCCCCGGTTGTTATATCTATACATACCGTATCTGCACCGCTGCCGTCCCTGGTTGTTATATCTATACAAACCGTATCTGCACCGCTGCCGTCCCTGGTTGTTAATCTATACATACCGTATCTGCACTGCTGCCGTCCCTTATTGTTATATCTATACAAACCGTATCTGCACCGCTGCTGTCCCGGGTTGTTATATCTATACAAACCGTATCTGCACCGCTGCTGTCCCTGGTTGTTATATCTATACATACCGTATCTGCACCACTGCCATCCTTGATTGTAGGATCTGCATTATTCTCCAGGAGGTACTGCATCTGTTCAAACAGACCGGACACGATAGCACTGCTGGCAGCAACACTGGCCAATGTCATACCTGGCAATATATAGTGAAAAGATAGAATATTAATACCCAATAACAAGACCTGTCGGAGACCAGCGCAGCTCAAATATTTGATTTTTCAGAGAATAATAACTTACATAGCCAGTACATACCATCAGAAAACAAGGCTAAAACATTGTGGGGGTGGGGTTGGGGGGCAAGGCAAGGTATAGAAACTCGGGCCGATATAAAATAAAGAGTTGTCGCCTTTTAAGGGAGACAAATATACCCCCGCTACCAGTCCACCCTGACCTTGACCTTTGACCTACTGACCTCAAAATCAATAGGGGGTCGTCCTCTCAACACAGGCAGTTTACGTATGAAGTTTCATGAGATTTGCTTCAGGGGAAGAGGAGTTATGGAATGGACAAGGTTTTTCATTATCGGATGCCGATGACCTTGACCTTTGACCTACTGACCTCAAAATCATTAGTGGTCGTCCTCTCACCACAGGCAGTTCACCTATGAAGTTTCACGAGATTTATTTCAGGGGGAGAGGAGTTATGGAGCGGACAAGGTTTTTCATTATCTGGTCCCTGTGACCTACTGAACTCAAAATTAATAGGGGTCGTCCTCTCAACACAGGCAGTTCACCTATAAGGTTTCATGAGATTTGCTCCAAGGGGACACGAGTTATGGAGCGGACAAGGTTTCATTTTAGGGTGTCAATGACCTTGACCTTTGATCTACTGACCTCAAAATCGACAGGGGTTGTCCTCTCACCACAGGCAGTTCACCTAAGAAGTTTCATGAGATTTGCTTCAGGGGGAAAAGAGTTATGGAGCGAACAAGGTTTTTCATTATCGGGCAAAGGTGACTTTGACCACAAAATCAATAGGGGGTCCTCCTCCCACCACAGGCAGTTCAAGTATGAAGTTTCATGAGATTTGCTTCAAAGGGAGAGGAGTTATGGTGCAAACAAGGTTTTTTATTACAAGGTCCTGTTGACCTTGACCGTTGACTCAAAATCAATTGGGGTTACCCTCTCACCACAGGCATTTCACCTATAAAGTTTCATGAGATTTGCTTCAGGGGGAGAGGAGTTATGGAGCGCACAAGGTTGCGTCTACAGACAGACAGATGGACGGGGTGGAACCAGTATACGTTTAGCGGGGTGAAATAATTGTTTTTTATTCATCAGTTTTAATCCAAAATGGCTGTCATTTTAAAGGAATTAGTGGTCGAAAAGCAACTCTTGGAGGGAGGGGATGAGAATCTAGCAATTTTTTATTGTGGCCTCATTTCAGTTGTTTTTTTATTGCTTTTTCATCTATGTATCTGAATCTAATTAAATTGTTTTATATGTAAATGATTGCGTTCAAATTTAAATTTTAATATCCAAATAATGGAAAATAAAATAAAAAACATTCGGGTGCTGGCAGTGCTCACACTGGCCATTTTAAATTAATAGCCACACATTTTTTAGTTAAGAAAATAATAGCCAGCTTTAATGCATAAGAAAATTTGGTCAGTCGTAAGAGCCAAATTTTCAATCAGGTTTTATTAGACTATCAGGGCCTCCTCTGGCTATATTTTTCTTTTTGTCACCACTTTCTCCAAGTGGAAGAAGTAGGAGCCTAGACTAGAATTCATTTATAAGTAGGATTCCAGGAACTCCTTACACATTGATAAAACAAAGAATGATGGATTAAATAATGAATAGAAATACACTTTATGTACCGGTCATCTATATATCGTTTTTCTTTCCACCAACATGTATTTGTAAAGGACATTTTTTCACATTCGATTATGTAAAAAAAAAAAAAAAAAAAAAAATCGAAATTATGTACCATCCGAAGTACTATGACACCGCAATTTTACGGCCCAAAAATTTCAAACATTTAATCGAAATACCATCAATTACGAACTTTTTTCATGCATTTATGTGTTTTGAATGCCAAAAATGGTCTTTCTTATCAAAGGGGAAAGAAAACACAACCCTAATAGTAGGATAATGTAGTTTTATGTCATTAATTGTCGATCTCAAAGTTGTGACAAATTGAAGCTGCCGACACGAAGCCAGGCACAATATTCAAACTTCTTATTGTTTCAATGTTTTAATTACTTTATTGCTAGTGTTTTCACAGTTCACAATACACATGGGAGTTTGCTACATATCGGGATCATGATGGGATAGCTATTAATGCAGATGAAAGTAGCGATTATGTTCATAATAGTGCTTGCACAAATTAATTTCATCTCTTCGTAGTTTGTGTACAGAAAAACAAACAGGAAACTGTACCTACTGTTGTATGCGTAACGGATTGTCTGATTGGTCAATCACCCGAAAGATAACAAATAACGGCATATCTGATTGGCTATTCGGTCCATTAATCACATGATGTTTGCGTGTATCAACAATGCTGATTATCCGACAACAAAGTGCCAATTAAGGGAATTAACAACTTTTACAACCGATAATTGATAAGCGCGTGGCGACATCACAGGGGGCGTGAAAGGATTATGTAATGTTTATTGCGGTCATTTATTACTTGGGGTGTCAAACACACCATTATACGAAAAATTTATAAAAAATAAAAAAATAAAATAAAAATATTAAAATAAAATAATCGCCATTTCTTGTCGACATTTCTTTAAAATAATCGACAGTATTATAAAATAATCGCAAATGGCGACCATGGCGTATGGTAGCGTGAGCACTGGCTGGTGATGATTGGTTAGTGGAATGGTTGGTGGGTGGGGGCAAAATATATTGATAAATTGATAAAAGAAAACAACATTCGGGTGGCGGTGAAGATGGGATGGGGGATGGTTGGGGGATGGGGGTGGGTTGGAGCGAGAGAGCATCATTGATATAGGTATCGATTTGATAAAACAAAACAACAGATGCGTAAAAAAAATTAATTGGGTGGTGATGATTGGGTGGGGTATGTATGGTTGGGGACGGGGGTGTGGAGGTGAAACAAATTGATAAATTAATACAAGAGGTCAATGACCTTGAAGCTCTACTGATAGGTTTTGATAGCTAGATCAGCATTCCTGTGAAGTTCATGAAAATCTGTCGAGCAGTTTCAGAGCAGTAATAACTACAAGTTTTTACTATATAACTCTATGTAAACAAAGATGGCCGCTGCAGCCATGTTTAATGTCGAATCAAAATAATTGTTTCAACAAGGACCAACAACATGTCATGCTGATCATTTTAGGAAAAGTCCCATATCAATATCACTTATAGTTTTCAAGAAGTAGTCGCTACAAATTTGTTTTTTAAAAATCTATTTTTAGCCGTGGCGACTATCAAGAATTTCCCGCCCACCTGAAATTTTGCTAGGACCAACTAGACATCAAGAGCAACATTTCTGTTAAATTTCATGAAAATCTTTCAAGTAATTTCAGAGGAGTAGTTGCTACAAGTTTTTACTATACAACTCTATGTAAACAAAGATGGCCGCTGGCAGCCATGTTTAATGACCCATCAAAATGATTTTCGACAAGGGTCAACATGTCATGCTGATCATCTTATAAAAAGTATCGATATCACTTATAGTTTTCAGGAAGTAGTTGCTACGAACTTTTTAAAAAAATCTATTTTTAGCTGTGACGGCCATCTTGAATTTCCAGCCGAGGGATCAACTAGACATCAAGTGCAACATTCCTGTGAAATTTCATGAAAATCTATCAAGTAGTTTCATAGTAGTTGCTGCAAGTTTTTACTATATAACTCGATGTAAACAAAGATGGCTGTTGGCAACCATGTTAAATGTCGAATCAAAATAATTTTCCACAAGGATCAACAACATGTCATGCTGTTCATTTTAGAAAAAGTCCCATATCAATATCACTTATAGTTAGAAGTCGCTACAAACTTGTTTTTTAAAAATCTATTTTAGCTGTGGTGGCCATCTTGAATTTCCAGCCAACATGAATTGAATTGAATTGGATTTTATAGTTGCGCCAACAGCTAAGGTCATATGGCGACTTTCCAGCTTCCACTGGTGGAGGAAGACCCCAGGTGCCCCTCCGGGCAATTTTCGTGCACAGGCGGGCACCTGGGTAGAACCACCGACGTTCCGCAAGCCAGCTGGAAAGCTTCCTCACATAAAGATTCCTAAATCTGTCAAATAGTTTCAGAGGAGTATTCGCTACAAGTTTTTAGTATATAACTCTATGTAAACAAAGATGGCCGCTGGTGGCCATGTTAAATGTTGAATCAAAAATAATTTTCAACATTGATCAACATCATGTCATGCTGATCATTTTAGAAAAAGTCCCATATCAATATCACTTATAGTTTTCAAGAAGTAGCTAAATTCAACCACTGAAATCGTGCGTTTCATATGCACTTCAGATGACGTTAAGAGTGAATTGAACGAACGAAAATCCACATAAAACAGATCTATATACAAATATAGTCTTCGTGTGTTACTGCTGTGGATTGCACGATAAATTCGAAGAAATGCACTAAATGGCATGTTTTGTATCAAGATACGAAGAAAATCATGGGCGCTGCCATCTGTGTTTTGAAAATATATATTTCACCGAAATTATTACGACATTAGTACTCTAAATAGTTAGTCATAGTCCATCTGGCCCACTTAGCTCAGTTGATAGCAAACTCGACTGTTGACCTGCGAGTGTCATTTTAGTGTGGGTTCAATCCCACGTATCGGTAAAAGGTTTTGTACCGTTATTAAATTCCATCAATCTTTTCTTTGTTTCTTTCCAGTAAATATTCAATAATGGTTCTTGATGTATTATGTTTGTCAAAGCAATTATTTTGTGTTTTATAAGCTAAAAGTTACGGACATTGTCTCTTTCAATACCGCGTGTAGACTACTCCACAGCGTTTTACTGAAACGCGACATGCGCAGTGAAGCAGTCTATACTGAGCTTTTTTGTAGGCTGAAATCTGATTGGCTAATCGTAAGGTCAATCTGACCTGACCTCCAATGTAGTGTGGTCAGATCCTTGTAGTGTAGAGTATCGTAGCGTGATAAGGGGTCTGATTTTAATGAGATTGTGTGTTATCCCATTTGTAAATGAGTAAATTATATGGATGTGATACCAGCATCAAGACTACAGTATAACCCTTCTCTTTACTACTAATCTTTATTTTTAACCGTCCGTTGGATGGGAACGTAAATCGGCGGTTTGTTGTATAGGGAGTCTATCCTCCGAGCATGTTAAAGAACCACAGTGATCTGGTAGTAAGAGAAACGTGTGTCTCTCTTTATTTCTATATATCATTTCCCTCTGACTGGTGTTCCCGCCTTTATTCCATCAAGCGATGGAAAAGCTTATATTAGCAGGACTTTATAACGGCTATTTCGACAACAAAACACATTTAAAAACATGTTTTACTGAAAAAATACAAAAACCTGTTTAAAATTACATATCAGATGTTTTAATTTTACAATATGCAGACTATTTAAGCCAAAATGAACGTTTTATTTCATACCCCAGCCAACCTCGTTTTCGCTTCTTGGAGAAGGGGTTGGATGGGGTATGAAAATTAATATTAGGACCACGTAATGATGACTCGTAATAACCTAAACAATGCGTTGACGAGCCTTTAAACAACAAATCCATTCAACCATTATTTTGTTTGCATCTTAAATCAAAGTTTAGACTCAATAACGATACAACAAATTCATTTTGTCAACCAACTCGATCATGTATATATGATGCACAATCAACTAGTCTCATATTATACGTTATTTGATGCAGGGCTTTTTTCCCTTCAAAAACTGGAACTGATATTCGGCCCCTTCCACTAGCAGAAGACGGCTTTTTTTCCCATTTAATTCCCCTAAAAAAATGTTTTTGGCTTACAATTCAACTTTCTCAACATTATCTGGCATACATTTATAGAAGACAGTTTATCTAAAAACGTACCTCTTTCACATATTTGCACACCCAAATCTTCATTTTCTGCTTAATACACTGTTCCCCCTATATCTCAAAATCGCATTATTTTTTCCCCTTTAACTCGAAACACTCTTTTCCCCACCTATTGAAGTGTCTGTGCCTCTTCCCCTATTTCCGAAAAAAAGCCCTGTGATAAAACACTCACCTGCATCGTTTTTGAAGTTGATATCAACACCAGGCTGTTTCAGGAGGTAGTCAACAATGCCAATATGTCCTTTCAGGAAGGCTATACCAATTGGAGTGGTCTGCAGTAATATAATAGTATACAGGATCAACAAGACTGTTATTCATTCAGGGTCCAGTTGTTAACTAGAAGGGTGTTCCACAGAACACTTGTGTCATGTGCTTTATATATAATATTTCAGCAAGGAAATCTAATGACAAACTATAAAGTCTGAAGACAAGGGGTGCATTCCTTCATGAATTATGGAGCAGTATTTTTATATTTGTTAAAAGTTTATGAAAAGGGGCAATTGAATTGAAGTGAATTGGATTTTATAGTCGCACCAACAGCTAAGGTCATGCTTCCATTGGTGGAGGAAGACCCCAGGCGCCTCTCCGGGCAATTTTCGTGCACGGGGGGGCACCTGGGTAGAACCAATGACGTTCCGCAAGCCAGCTGGATAGCTTCCTCACATAAAGATTCCTAGGCCCCTGAGGGATCGGAAAAGGGGCAAAACTCCCCCATTGGATAATTGATATGGAAAAACTGTATGAAGTTTCATGACCATAGGTCACTATCTTACCAGGTTATGAGCCAGGTTAGGTTGCAGGTTAGTTTTATAAAACAGAGCATAACTCTGCCAAAATGAGTCAAGAGTTATTGGATATGGACTTCTGAATGTGGACGGGTGTACGGACCCGCATTAAAATTCCAGAACCTGGAGAAAATGAGGCATCATTTTCGAACAGAAAAGGTGTCCTTTGTGGACAAGAAAGGACATCATGGTATATCTAGGCCGAGTTCAACAATAGTCGTTATTTTATTCTGTTCTGCGAAAAAAAGTTTTTAAAAGGCGTTTATTAAGAAATAGATGTTATGTCAGAAATTTACACTGATTGCTAATAGAAATCACTCTTGATGGCTCGGATGACAGTGTAGCATAGTCTTGATATGAGAGGAAACAGAGAACCCTGGGAAAACTCACTTGTCTAAGTGGGTGACCATCGTACCCTTTCACTTACAATGCCAATATACGACACTTAAAATACAGCAATGCTCAGAGATTAATTTTAAAATCATTCAATCATACGAACGAGACGTTTATCTCATCATAGCATGGTTAGACCAGTACACAAACAAGCCTGAAATGTACTACTGCTGTTCAGCTAAGTGAGGACGCCAACATTCCATGAACACCCACAATGCACAGCATAAACATCTACAATTCTGACTCGCAGATAATAATGAAGACATTAAAAGAACCAAATTTACGTAAAACATTATTTTCCGTTTCTAATTCAAGATTATGGTAATATTATTTTTCGAGCACATCTGGAGATGTCTGCCTAGATAAAAACGGTAAAGAAGTTGTACATTTAATTTTAACCCATTGGTTAAGGCCCCATTGCAAGTTGTTTTTTTAACCTTTTTTCAATGTTTGTGTTGTTATTACAAATAACCAGGTAATCATAATAGGATATAAATGAAAGATAAAAACACATATTACATTTACATAGAAGAATTATAAGGATCCAAATTCATTAAATGCAACACTTTTAGTTTAAAATGCTGCATTCATAAATAAACGAAATGTAATAAATTGCTTAATTTGATATTTCGGTAGATATTTTTAATACTTCACTTGGTACAACATGCGGTACATTTCACTTACTTGCAACGCTTGTTAACAATAATACTTAAAACCCACCTTCCAGTAGCTGGCCTTGTTAGGCTCTGCTCCAGCATCCAGTAGAAGTTTCAGTACAAACTGCCAGCCGTAAGCCGCGGCGTAGTGCACAAGGGAGTTGTCCGAGGAGTCGCACCTGTTGGGGTTGGCCCCCAGGTACAACAGGTAGGATGCTACGTTGGTGTTGCCGTTAATCACGGCATGAGTTAATGCTGTTCTTTTCAATTTGTCTGAAGAAAAACAACGAATCCTGGATCATGGAATGAAGATAATTTGAAAATGGTTTACGTGAAGTAATTTTGTTTGAATGGTGATTTATGTAATTTTTAGCACATGGCAGGTCATATATGATGGTCGATTTTTTCGTGGTAGAGGCAGCCCAGCCTGTTTTTCCTGTGTAGAACCAGTACTGCATACCTCCCGCCATCCGTAAGAAGTAACTAAGCAGTACATTAAAAGAAAGCTATGTACTGCTGAACAAAATTTACCTCTTAATACTTGGAAATACTTAATAATTTTCATGCAGTTTATTTTTTAATTAAAATTGCTCAACATTTTGTTAATGTTTTATCACAGACGTTTAGTTGATAAACTAATAGATTGCCCTTAAAGTTAAGTTTGACGAGCCTTAGATTGTTTGATGTGAGTGGGTTATTAGATTTTAAAATGCAAAAGGAAAAGATACACAGAAGTTTCCTTGTACCATTTGAAAAAAGCTTCAAAGAACACGTGCATTTGATTGAATTGGGGTTTTAAGGTGCACCAACACATGAAAGGTTATATGGCAGCACATCTGTTAGACAAATGTACTCCCTTCCCAGCAGGGCAATTTCCATTGGAATCCCAGACTTGAAGGCAATAAAGTATGGTGATAATCTTTTCCTTTTGCATTTTAAAATCTAATAACCTCCTCACGTCAAACAATCTAAGTCTCACCAAACTAACTTTAAGGGCAATCTATTAGTTTTATATCAAGAAGTACAACAATCCGGAAAAACAAAGATCAATTGTTATGCAGGGCTGGATGCCTGAAAGGAAACGGCAAACTCAAAATTCAGTAGTCAATACAAGCGGACGAGTGGAATTTCTCCGTCCTGTAATGTTACATCACCAACCTAACTGCTCAATACTGGCGCCATTCTGTACAAGTATCCTGGCGATATCCAATGACCCGTGACTGGCGGCGATCATCAGCGGGGTGATACGATTCTTGCCTGCTGACATCGCCTTGTTGATGTCAACCTGATGCTTAATGAGGATCTTAAGTACGTCCTGAAATAAGAATCATTTACATGGAGTGACAAGCTTAAAGGGACAGGAGGTGATCTTTAAGAATTGTGTGCCAGTCCAAATATGAACAAAACGTTCATAACGTGTTTCAGTTTTATATGCATTAAACCGTCCGACTGAATTATTGTTTATAATGAAATAGTCTGGTTTGGCAAACTACACGACTTATTTGTTGTATAAATCATTAATAGTAATTCATATGACGCTTCAAGGTTCTTAGAAATTCTTGTTTTGTGATCAAAGTACAATATGTACAACTGTTAGCAATATAATCGCCATTTTAATATTTCTGATTTAGCAAAATAACAAAACAGCCAAGTCGTTGAGTTTTCCAGGCCAAACATTTTCATAAACAGCAATTAATCTGAAGGTAACTTGCACCTTATTGTAATGCCTATGTACATTTCATATGTATGTAATGAAGCACACTATTAGGGTTTTCATTTGTATTTGGTTTTGACACCAATCACTCTTCCAGTTTGCCTCCAGTCCCTTTAAATAAAAGGAGAAATTATAAGATATTTTTTAAAATGTGACCTATCTGGAATAGCAGTCAACCTAGTCTCTTGACAGGTAAATGGACACAACGTTAAGTTGAAAGATCAGTCAAGACGGAAAATCTGCTCCGAAACCACAAGGCATATAGCGCTCATATATTGAATGTAACGCTTGTGCCCTCCATATTATACTAAAATTTCAACAGCAGTCGCAGAAAAGTAAAATGGAAAGGAAATGGAAAGATAGTTTAAATATTAAATTAACATAGAATTTGATTTCAAACATTTGCATGTTTATATAATTTATAAGACAACTTCAATTTAAGATACTGCTGTGGAAGTTAAGCTGAAAATTACGTGGTAATTGTTATATGATTGAATTGAATTGCATTTTATAGTCGCACCAACAGCTAAGGTCATATGGCGACTTTCCAGCTTCCACTGGTGGAGGAAGACCCCGGATGCCCCTCAGGTCCATTTTCATGCACGGGCGGGCACCTGGGTAGAACCACCGACGTTCCGCAAGCCAGCTGGATAGCTTCCTCACATAAAGATTCCTAGGCCCCTGACGTGATTGCAAGTCAGAGACTCTAACCACTCGGCCACGGACGCCCCGTTATATGATTGAACTTACTGCATGATTGTAACTGACGGCTATGTGGATGGGACAGTATGATGATCTGCTGGGTTTGTCTACCCCGCCGGCTCCCCACTTGTTGTAGCCAACATCACCCTGTTTTGATGAAGCTGGAACACATATAACACATGGATTATTTAGGGATATTAACACTACCGCCATTGAGAACATTACATAGAAAGTCATAAATATCTGGTATTGCTTTAGGGCTATTCCATTAAAAAAAAACATACCTGGGGCTCCAGGAAGGCAATTTAATAAACATCTATGAGTGTACCCTCTCCTTTCGAAAATTTGTTTACTCAATTTTTGCATTTATGGGTGCATGGTCAATTTCAGAAGTGCCTTCTTGTGGTCCTATGTATGTTTTAATGGAATTGCCCTTATTAAATAAAAGCCTCAAGCCAGTTCACCAACTCACTTGTCCAATGCCTTAACCACTAACTAGACCACGGGATGTTATATTTTTAAAATTTGGACCTTGTCATTGGCAAATGAAATGGGAATTAACAACCCTTTAATGCATTTAATGAAGGATAAGGCAGCGAACCCACTCAGGGCAAAGGTCTGTAGCTCTTAAGTGAAGGTCTCGTCAACTGAGGTACCGAGGCAAAGGAATTTGCCCCATTTTGCCGTTGGTCTAATGTTAACGAAAATCCTTACACACATATATATATATATATATATATGCCCAAGTATAAGACTCTTCTCTTTTAAGCAATGTGCATCAAATACTGCATCTGAAAATATTCTGTTATGTAAATGAGTTACCTTCTTTGACTTTCTTCAGAAGTATGTCAACATTTCTGGGTCGTCCTGCGGAGCATGCATAATGCAGGGGTGTCATTCCTTGAGTGTCTACCTCCAATGGGCTAGCACCTCTGTGAACAAAATAGTTTTAGTTTTGTGACGTATCTACATTACACAAAAATGTTTTCCAACACCCACTACCCACCAAATGATAATTCTGATTACCCCACCCACCTCTCATAATTAAAACAACGAGAAGTGTCTAAAGAACTTCATCATTTTAAAACTTGTTTAACCAGTGTTTCATCACTTAGCATGATGCAGCTCATTTACCATTTGACATCGCTTTGAGCAGTGTTTTACACCCTTTTTTAGCATATGCTGTGCCATATACGACGGTAATTGTTTTGTGGTAGAGGCAGACCACTCAATTTTTCCTGGGTAGAACCAGTACTGTATACCTCCCGCCATCCGTAAGAATCTCACATGACAAGTCGAGCTCCCAGTGGGATTCAAATCCGCAGTGGTGAGAGGCGAGGAAGTTTTAGTTTGTTTTGTTTGTATGGTGTTTTACGTCATTTTCAACACATGCAAGGTTATATATGACGGTCGATTTTTTGTGGTGGAGGCAGACCACCCACTTTCCTGGGTAGAACCAGTACTGTACACCTCCCGCCATCCGTAAGAATCGACACTTCCTCACCTACAAGTCGAGCTCCCAGTGGGATTCGAACCCGCAGCGGTGAGAGGCGAAGGTTTACAAAGAGGAAGTTTTAGACGCAACGTCTTTACTATCCCGGCCACAGAAGTGCTACTACCTGTGAACAATCAGAAGTGTCAAGGCGGTTGGTTAAATAGTTTACTACAGTAAACTAAAACAAATCATTGTTATCTATCAGGTGTTTTATACTCGGTATGCGGTCTTATTTCCAAATGACTAAAATAATGATTTCCCAACCCACACACCCCCCCATTTTTTTTTAGTAGAATTATTTATATAACTGCAGATGTGCAGAAATTCAAGTTGTATATGTTTTACATATGCAAATTGAAATATTAAGAAATGAAGTGTTAAGAATTTGTGACATATTTTGTTGCCGACTTTTGACCCCAGAATTTCACTTGACCTTTTAATACTGGTAAGATCATGTGACTATGGTCATGAAGTGTATTTATTCAACATTTGATGACGAAATATGAAGAAATTAAAAAGTTATACCCGATGTTAAGTTTGTGTGACTCGAGACGCAAAACGTTGGGCAATGATCCCTATTATTGCCGTTTTCTTCGTAAAGGTGACACAAAAACTAGTTACTGGTAAACTTACCTGTGTAGAAGGAACTCTAGAGGTCCAACTCCTTCACAAACTGCTGCAAAATGAATCGGTCTTCTGTGATCCCTGTCTTCTAGGTTGATATTGGGTTCCACAGTCAACAGGCGCTGAAGGTAGTTCACATTTGGGTTGATCGCTGCACAGTGGAGAGGTGTTATCTAGAAAGACATACAAACACGCATATAGTTTGGACAAAGGCATTTTAATTAAGAAGACATTACAAATAATGAAGCAAATGATAATGGTATTGTAACTTAAGATGCAAATTATAGGGGTACATCATTTTCAGCATATTGTAGGCTATATATGACGGTCGATTTGTTTGTGGTAGAGACAACACACTTTTTCCTGGGTAGAACCAGTACTCTATGCCCTTCTCCTGTAAATTCGTGCCCCTTAACAGATCGATCTGCGCATGCGCGTTATAGTCTGAAGGTATTAAAAACATACTTTAATATATAATTAGATAAACATTTCAATGACTATAAACTATCATCAAATAACCTTTAAATGCCAAAGAGAAAGTGAAAAAACTGGCTTAAAGTAGGTCATGTCAACTGCTCTAAATCAGACAGAAGCTTCCTAATGAATTCGTGCTTTCTGATTGGCTTATCCAAAAAAAGGTTCCCAGTGGGAAATGTGTAAATCTAATCAGGCATTTGGCTGTAATATTTTATTAAAATGGAAGCTAATAAGAAATAGACTTGACCTGTTTTATTTTCTTATAAAAGATTTAGCAAAAGTAGCACATAA
Source organism: Cyrtodaria siliqua (assembly GCA_037043455.1). Lineage (NCBI taxonomy): Eukaryota > Metazoa > Mollusca > Bivalvia > Adapedonta > Hiatellidae > Cyrtodaria > Cyrtodaria siliqua. The sequence continues at coordinate 35,051 of JAWPHD010010017.1, forward strand.
TGGTAAGATTTTGTTGTATAAACACGTTTAATTGCAGTATATTGACAACAGGTGGTTTACTTGTTTTACCCTCATTTCAGGTGGTTTTCGCGAGTTTTGTAGACAGGAAGAAACCCTTGGCAATAATTTAATAGAATTTGGACACGCACAAAAGTACATAAGTGATGTTATTGTCAAATGTAAGAGCATGAATTCAATAGGGTGGCACGAATCAATAGGGTGGCACGAATTCAATAGGGTGGCACGAATCAATAGGGTGGCAGAAATTCAATAGGGTGGCACGAATCAATAGGAAATGGGTATATACTTTCTGCCATTCACAATAATCAGGCAAGCTCCCAGTGGGATTCAAACCCGCAGTGGTGGGAGGCGAGAAGGTTTCAAACCTAGAACCTTTACCATCTTTTTTTACGAATAAAATAACTTACAGATTTATTCGACCAGGGCTTCTTTTTCACAGACGATGCCAGGATAGTCTGTCTCAGTTCCTCTTTGTCAAAAAGCAACACCTGCGGAAAGCAACAGGAACAAGCTTATGTTAGGCAACAGCGAAGGGAAAAACTCTTTATTACTATTCAACTGACTTCATCAGTTCTTTCATAAGATAGAATTTCATTTTGGAATGTAAAATTGATGTAAATTATTCATTGAGCATGTTATAGAATCAGACAATCCATTTTTTATTTCCTTAATTCCTTCGTATCATTTCTCCGTTCTTTCATTTAAGCGGCTATAAGAACAACATTTGATAGTTATAAAACTCAAATCAAAACAATATTTCTGAACAAACTTTTAACTCGACTAAGAGCTTCTTGAACAAGGACATTTAATGACAAATGGGACTTTTCAACTCAATTATTTTACCACTTGTTCACCGTACTTACATCTTTATGGAGATAGCCAAACCCACTGGGGTCTCCGTCCTTCATGATCTCTTCAATAAGCTGACCGGCCAACTTCCTGTTTCCACACAAGACTGCCAGGTAAATGTTTTCGACTGCACTCTCCATCTAAATACAGTGAAACCATAGGTTATAAATATACGTGTAAATTGCTAGAATAAATGTAGAACTGGTACAAAAAATTGCCACACAACTTCTCCATCTGAATACAGTGTAATCATATGTAATATAAATATTGCCGACATTAGTGTACAAGGATAGGTACACTGCCACCCAACTTCTCTATTGGAATACACTAGAATGGTGTTAGTAACTCATTGCTGACATACATATGGACTTGCCAGGTGAAGATGTGAATTCTGTAAATCCCTTGCGAATATATTTTCCAAAGAGCAGATTGAAATGAGAATTTGAACATTTACATTATTATACTGGGCTGTGATAAAATTCCTTCTTAACATTCGTCTGGACAGCCATGAGAATGTGACCTGGCGATTTCTTTGTCTCTCCATTATTAAAGAAATAAAATATCTTCAGCAGGTTTATTTTGTGCCAGATCAATGCCTGGTGGACAGGGCTTGAAGATCATCGATACCAAGGACTGTAAGTCCGTAATTTCGATGTGTTTAAAGTCGCAAACACCGAGTTTTGATCTCGCACAATATAAACCTTATGGAAATGTTATTTCTTATCTGACATGGATTTGTATTTTATTAAAATACACGCATTTTCGAGAGATTTAAAACCACCTCAATAACCAAACAGCACTGAGTATTTTAATAAACTATGTTAGACTGTGTTATGCATACCAGTTCCTCTTTGGTGTTGTCGGGATTGGAAGACATGAAGATGTCCAGTGTTTCCTTGGTCACTCCCAACTTCAGGGCATCATGCAAATAGTCCTCCTGACCGACATCTAAGTCAACATTGTCCTGGGTAACATACAACACTATTTATACGTCACCGGTTATATACAACATATTAACTTACAGGTGTACATCATTTCTGTTTAAATTAGCTAAAACAAGAATATCAGTAGAACCGATGGATGCGCCCAAAATGTATCATCAACTTTAATATCGTATGGCCATGTATCACCTAGTAGTATTCAATTTGAAACATATCGGTAAAGAGAAACCAACTGTATTAAAAGTTATGTTCCCTGCATCGTTGTGTAAAGTTTCAATGCAGTCCCATTAGTAGTTTTTGAGTTATGCTTGGCACAAGAATTACAAGTATAAAATTACAAAGTGCAGTAAACTCTAATTTGAATGAAGATAAGAGTTATGGTTCTGCTCTGCACTTCCCCTCATTACCCTTCATCACTGTGTGAAATTTCACTGCAGTCCCACAAGTAGTTCTGAGTTATGGTCTCGACAAGACATGTCGACGGACAGATATATGGACGGACAAAAGGCAACTATATGCTCTCCCATCGGGTAGCATAATTAATCAATGGTTGATAATGCTTCAACTTCCAACTCGGATACATCCAAACTATCGCCGTGTTTGACTTTCGACAATATCTCCTATTATGACAACATTTTTCGCACACCTAGTTATCATTTTCCAATAGGCCATTTAAGACTGGTTCCCTTTGCCCAGCTGTTATCGGACGTCATAATGTATGTACATTTCCAACTGTTTCTTGCAATTTTAGCAGTGGTTTTATTTTTACAAAAGCATTCAAAATTTCAATGCGACTCGTCAATAAATGAACCTACCATGACAAAAGCATCATCGCCCTGTTTGCTCCCTCTGGCTGCTGAAATCTGACGGATGGCACGTACACCCAACGACATTGGATTATACCTGGAAAAAAAGTTGTTTGTAAATATATACATGTTAAACCATTCGCTCCTTTTTCTCAATTTGGTGTAGTTTTTATTACAATTAGAGACAAGACCTCGGTCTGAGGGTGTCTTGCCCACCGCGGCAAAGGGCATATGAAATATTTTATTAAATTTGAGTTAAATGGTGTCCACCAAAGACAACACTTCATATGACCAAGTATCAAACAAATAAAAGCGAGATAATCATAAGAAGTTAAGTTACCGAGTTTAAGTGGTTTAACCAGGGTGTAGTTTTGGGAAAATAATGCAAAATATGACTTGACCTTGGTATTTTTGTCGTTCAGCAATGTCCACCAATGCCAACAATACATATGACCAAGTATCAAAGACATAAAGTAAGGCAATCACATAAAGTTAACTGAGGTTAAGTTACCTAACAAAGGTTGTTACCTAACTAAGGTTAAGTTTGGGGAAAATAACGCAAAATATGACCTTGACCTTGGAAATTTTTGTCGTCCAGCGATGTCCACCAATGCCAACTATACATATGACCAAGTACCAAAGACATAAAGTGAGACAATCACATAAAGTTAACTGAGATTAAGTTAGATTAAGTATGAAAGTCTGTCCTATAGTTTCAGAGTAGTTGTTACAAGTTTTTATATATAACAAAGGCCGCTGGCAACCATGTTTAATGTTGAATCAAAATAATTTTCAACCAGGACCAACATAATGTCATGCTGATCTTTTTAGAAAAAGTCCAATATCACTTATAGTTTTCAAGAAGTAGTCGCTACAAATTTGTTTTTTAAAAATCTATTTTTAGCCATGGCGGCCATCTTGAATTTCCGGCCGACATGAAATTTTGCTAGAATCAACTAGACACCAAGAGCATCATTCATGTGAAGTTTCATGAAAATCCGTCCAGTAGTTTCAGAGGCGTAGTCGCTACAAGATTTTACTACATAACTATATGTAAACAAAGATGCAGCCATGTTTAATGTTGAATCAAAATGATTTTCAGCAAGGACAAACATCATGCCATGCTGATCATTTTAGAAGAAGTCCCATATCAATATCATTTATAGTTTTCAAGAAGTAGTCGCTACAAACTTGTTTTTAAACAAGAGGTCAATGACCTTGAAGCTCTACTGATTGATTTTGATTTCAGGAAGTAGTCGCTACAGACTTGTTTTTTGAAAATCTATTTGGCGGTCATCTTGAATTTCCGGCCGACCTGAAATTTTGCTAGGATCAATTAGACATTAAGAGCAACATTCCTGTGAAGTTTCATGAAAATCCGTCAAGTAGTTTCAGAGGAGTAGTCGCTACAAGTTTTCATTATATAACTCTATGTAAACAAAGATGGCTGCTGGTAGCCATGTTTAATGTCAAATCAAAACGATTTTCGACAAGGACCAACATCATGTCATACTGATCATTTTAGAGAAAGTCCCATATCAATATCTCTTATAGTTTTGAAGAAGTAGTCGCTACAAACTTATTTATTTTAAATCTATTTTTAGCTGTGGCGGCCATCTTGAATTTCCGGCCGACCTGAAATTTTTCTAGGATCAACTAGACATCAAGATCAACATTCCTGTGAAGTTTCATGAACATCCGTCAAGTAGTTTCAGAGGAGTAGTCGCTACAAGTTTTTACTATATAACTCTGTGTAACCAAAGATGGCCACTGGCAGCCATGTTTAACGTCGAATCAAAATAATTTTCCACAAGGATCAACATCATGTCATGCTGATCATTTTAGAAAAAGTCCCATATCAATATCACTTATAGTTTTCAAGAAGTAGTCGCTACAAACTTGTATTTTGAAAATCTATTTTTAGCCATGGTGGCCATCTTGAATTTCCGGCCGACCTGAAATTTTGCTAGGATCAATTAGACATTAAGAGCAACATTCCTGTAAAGTTTCATGAAAATCCACCAAGTAGTTTCAGAGGAGTAGTCGCTACAAGTATTTACTATATAACTCTATGTAAACAAAGATGGCCGCTGGCAGCCACGTTTAATGTCTAATCAAAACGATTTTTGATAAGGACCAACATCATGTCATGCTGATCATTTTAGAAAAAGTCCCATATCAATATCATTTATAGTTTTCAAGAAGTAGTCGCTACAAACTTGTATTTTGAAAATTTATTTTTAGCCGTGGCGGCCATCTTGAATTTCCGGCCGACCTGAAATTTTGCTAGGATCATTTAGACATCAAGAGCAACATTCCTGTGAAGTTTCATGAAAATCCGTCAAGTAGTTTCAGAGGAGTAGTCGCTACAAGTTTTCATTATATAACTCTATGTAAACAAAGATGGCCGCTGGCAGCCATGTTTAACGTCAAATCAAAACGATTTTCGACAAGGACCAACATCATGTCATGCTGATCATTTTAGAAAAAGTCCCATATCAATATCACTTATAGTTTTCAAGAAGTAGTCGCTACAAACTTGAATTTAAAAAATCTATTTTTAGCTTTGGCGGCCATCTTGGATTTCACATCAACATGAATTTTTGCTAGGATCAACTAGACTTCATGGGCAACATTTCTGTAAAGTTTTATGAATATCCATCCAGTAGTTTCAGAGGAGTAGTCGCTACAAATAAAAGTTAACGGACGGACAGACGGACGGACAGACGGACAGACGGACGGACGACGGACGCCGCACCACGGCATTAGCTCTGCTGATCTCTGATCAGTAGAGCTAAAAATCTATTTTTAGCCATCTTGAATTTCCGGCAAACCTGAAAGTTTGCTAGGATCAACTAGACATCAAGAGCAACATTCCTGTGAAGTTTCATGAAAATCCGTCAAGTAGTTTCAGAGGAGTAGAGTTTACTGACAGATGGACGGCGGACACCGCACCACGGCTGCTGATCTTCAGAGCTAAAAACTTGAATGTAAATTAACAGTGTAAAAGTCAAGGTCATTTATATTGACCTGATTTTGGGTAGGAACATATTGCTGTCATACAGATGTAAGTGTGTATGAATTTTGAAACTGTATGGCTTTTCATAAAAAAAATCAATGTAAAACTTCAATGTATATTAACAAAGTGCCAAAGGTAGGTCAAGGTAATTCATATTGACTCACTTTTCATTGGGACATATCGCTGTCATGTAATTATCAACATTTGTAAAGTTTGAAAGCTCTACGGAATCTGGTGTTGGAGAAATGGACTTAACAAAAAACTTTGATGTAAATTAACAGTGTAAAAAGTAGGTCAAGGTCATTAATATTGACCTGATTCGGGTAGGAACATATCGCTGCGATATAGATGTGTGTAGGAAGTTTGAAAACTGTACAGCTTTTGGTATCTGAAAAATTGACTTAATAAAAAACTTGAATGTAAAAACGGGACGTACGGATGTTCAGACGGACAAGGGTAACACTATATGCCTGCACCACTTTCGTGGCGGGGCATACAAAAAAGAAAAAACATGATTTGTTTCCTGTTTTATTTCACTGCATAGCCTTTGAATGCAAAGTCAAGATCAAGGTAAGATGTGGGGTGGGGCTTGGTATGAAGGGTAAGTAAAACCAGCCCCAAAGTAGCTTTGTTTTTTCTAAATGGTGAGACAAAACTTCCCCTCTGAAATATAACCATAGTACGAAAGAAATTGAGTACGATGTACAATAGTATAAATCTAATTGAGTACGAAGTACGAAATTTTGTAGGAGTTGCCGTTCTTGAATTTATTCTATTTTCAGAAGCATTGACAAGCTGCTTTCCGAAGATTTATCAACAAATTCTTTTTATTCATTTCTTGTTTTTGAGTTAATTTTAATTAAATGAAAATTACCTCTAGAAGCATTTTTTCCACCCAATATTCTCCAGAAGCATTTTTCCACCCAAACCCAAACCCACCCCATCCCCCATAGAAGCATTCTTTTATATTTACCCAACCCACTACATATGCAAATTATTGAACATGGGTACCCCCTATAGAACTTCATTTTATTGCCGTTCCCGGGGGGGTATGTATGTTTTTCTGGAACAGCCCTTAATGTCATTAACAGTGGGGATGCATGTCTAAGCGGAGACCCGATGTAACTAAATTTTTCGTCGAAAGTATGTCACAGTGACCCGAAATTTTGCACATGATGTTAGATGCATATACGGAACATTTTGGTGAAGTTTGGTGAAAATCATGGAAGAAGCAAAATACACGTCATAGCGGAGGTCAGACGTGACCTATATTTGATCAAAAGTAGGTCACAGCAATCCGAAATTTTGCACATGATGTTATATACATATAAAGAACAAGCTGGTGAAGTTTGGTGAAAATCCTGCAAGAAAGAAGCGAGATATGCATGTCGTAGCAGAAACCAGATGTGACTTATTTTTTGTTGAAAGTAGGTCACAGCGACACGAAACTTTGCATATGATGTTAAATGCATATAAGAAACATTCTGGTGACATTGTGATCGCTAAGTCGAGATCCGTAAACGGGCTCGACAATAATACTGACTGGCAGAATAAGAGCAGATAAACATGTAATGTTGCCCTGGCTTTTATGAGAACAGACTGGGGAGCCTTACCTGCCGGTGCTACTAGCTTCTATGAGCACAGCCTGAGGGGAGCCCTTCTTCAATCTCTCATTCTCCACACTGTTACAGAAGAAATCCTTCACTAGAAGCTTGACAGCCTCATGATCATTCCTCTCCAGAGCGTAGTGTAGGGCTGTCTTCTGGACATCCACTGACCGGAAAACATCCAGCTGTGGAAACAAGTAAACTTAATTTATGATTTATGAGATAATTAGCACCATCTTCTGGATATACTGTAAATGAATGTTGTTCACACTGACAAAACTCAATGGTGCCAATGGGGCTTGAACCCGGGTCCTCCGGTTTCAAGTCCACCATGCTGAGCCTGGCCAGCTCCGACATCCAACCACCAATAAATATTCATCTCTGGAAAGAAACAAACCTGATTTGAGGTAAAAATTAACTCTGATTGTAAAATGTGACATTTTTATGTACATGTTGTGGGAATCGTCCAAATATGAAATAACTAACGTGCTAATACAAGAAACCCTGACTTACCTTGTAGCATTTTTCTGAATCTTCAAGGAGAGATTTGAGAAGCTTGTGATCCTTGTTTAGCACAGCTCTGATGGCCAACTTGGCTTGTACTTTCTTTGAGACAAAATCTACTTTGTTACTGAAATGATATTTGTTTGTTTGTAAGGTTTTTTACACCCTTTTCAACACATGTAAGGTTACATATGACGGTGGCGTTCAGACCACCCACTTTTTCTGGATAGAACCAGTACTGTACACCTCCCGCCAACTATAAGAATCGACACTTCCTCACTATCCTGAGATAGAACCTGGCTGAGGTACTCAGTTCAACTGAGATTGAACCAGGCTGAGGTAATCGGTTCAACTGAGATTAAACCTGGCTGAGGTACTCGGTTCTACTGAGATTGAACCAGGCTGAGGTACTCGGTTCAACTGAGATTAAACCTGGCTGAGGTACTCGGTTCAACTGAGATTAAACCTGGCAGAGGTACTCGGTTCAACTGAGATTGAACCAGGCTGAGGTACTCGGTTCAACTGAGATTAAACCTGGCTGAGGTACTCGGTTCAACTGAGATTGAACCAGGCTGAGGTACTCGGTTCAACTGAGATTAAACCTGGCTGAGGTACTCGGTTCAACTGAGATTGAACCTGGCTGAGGTATGCAGTTCAACTGAGATTGAACCTCAAATGGAATATAAATCAAACTGTGGCATGCTAGAAGTGGGGCTCCTAGCACACCAGAAAAAGACATTGCCATAAAATGCATAATCATAATCTACATAGACACTTGTTTTACATCAATGCAACCAGGGTTCAATTCCATGTCACACTGTTGTGAAAAAATATGTTGGTCAACCACTTGGGACACCTTTTTTCAGCAGGACACATCAAGAACATTCTTAAAACCATTGTCCATTCCATCGAGAGTGATTTGTATCAGATATGTAGCTTGTTTTGTAATCAATGTAAAATAAAGTTTGTATTTCAAAGCACTTCCTTTTTTTAAAGTTTTACTGTCAGCAATATACAGCAAATACACGAAGTGTCGTAAGTTCAGACAACACATTACAGGTTCTACTAAAAATGTTGGTCTTAGCATTAAATACTCAATATGCTGGTGTTATTTAAACTTCAATAACTCACTTGGTTTCAAAGAATGGTTCCTTCTCAATGACCTTGATTTTAGGATTTGGTTGGAGGTGTCTATCTGGTCCTTTCTTCTTCTCTTCTTTCTTCTTGTCTTTATCTTTACCACTTTTCTTATCTGAAATAATACAATTACAACACCAATAAACAAGCAACATTAACAAACTGCAAGATACCTTTTCAACCCAGACTGTGTAAATGGTTAAGTTTCTTAGTTGTTATATTTCTGAGTTTCTGTATATTTGAACCCAGTTCTCTGTACTTTGAACCCAGACTGTGTGTACGTTAAGTTTTTGAGTTAAGTTCTCTGTGCTTCTGAAACCATACTCTGTGAATGGTAAGTTTCTGAGTTAAGTTCTCTGTATGTTTGAACTCTTGACTTTGCAGTGCAAATGGTAAGTTTCTTAGTTAAGTTCTCTGTACTTCGAACCCAGGTGTGAATGTTAGGATTCTGAGTTAAGTTCTCTGTACTTACGAACCCATATAGTGTGAATGTAAGTTTCAGTGAACAGATTCAATAACATATTTGATAGCAATACTTTGGTCAAAGTAGAACTGAATTCCATAAATGCACAACAGCTTGTTCAAAAAACGGATTCCGAATAGGAAAGTTAACTGTAAATGTATAATGCAATAATTCACCACTACAATTATTCAGTAACATGACAGACACATTACGTGTAGCGCCAATATCATGGATTGACTACATTGATACCAATGCTGTTGATGATGATGGTATGCGCACAATATAGTTTGGGCTATTCCATTAAAACATACCTGGGACCCCAGGAAGGCAATTTAATAAACATCTATTGATTAACCCTGTTTCCCAAAATTTGGTTCTTAAAGCTAAATTAATTTTGCATCTTTGGGTGGGTATTCAATTTGAAAGTGCCTTCCTGGGGTCCCATGTATGTTTTAATGGAATAGCCCTTCCTGCAATTGCTTTGGAAAGTCTTAAGAACAAAAGTAATAGTAAAGCACAGAACCTTCAAATAACTGTTCCATCGAGGCGGGACTGAGATCTAGTCTAATAACTGTAAGCATATTCAAATTAATATTGAAAACAAACCTTTGGCTGTCTTTGACTTGCTGCTTTTGCCTGAAATCATGAAGTTAAATATTAATCAACAGCATAATCATAAAACATAACAAGAGGTCAATGACCTTGAAGCTCTACTGATTGATTTTGATTTCAGGAAGAAGTCGCTACAGACTTGTTTTTTGAAAATCTATTTTTAGCCGTGGCGGCCATCTTGAATTTCCGGCCGACCTGAAATTTTGCTAGGATCAATTAGACACCAAGAGCAACATTCCTGTAAAGTTTTATGAAAATCCGTCAAATAGTTTCAGGAGTAGTCGCTACAAGTTTTCATTTTATAACTCTATGTAAACAAAGATGGCCACTGGCAGCCATGTTTAACGTTGAATCAAAACGATTTTCGACAAGGACCAACATCATGTCATACTGATCATTTTAGAAAAAGTCCCATATCAATATCTCTTATAGTTTTCAAGAAGAAGTCGCTACAAACTTATTTATTTTAAATCTATTTTTAGCTGTGGCGGCCATCTTGAATTTCCGGCGGACCTGAAATTTTTCTAGGATCAACTAGACATCAAGAGCAAAATTCCTGTGAAGTTTCATGAACATCCGTCAAGTAGTTTCAGAGGAGTAGTCGCTACAAATTTTTACTATACAACTCAATGTAACCAAAGATGGCCACTGGCAGCCATGTTTAACGTCGAATCAAAATAATTTTCCACAAGGATCAACATCATGTCATGCTGATCATTTTAGAAAAAGTCCCATATCAATATCACTTATAGTTTTCAAGAAGTAGTTGCTACAAACTTATTTTTAAAAATCTATTTTTAGCTGTGATGGCCATCTTGAATTTCTGGCCGACCTGAAATTTTGCTAGGATCAATTAGACATCAAGAGCAACATTCATGTAAAGTTTCATGAAAAGCCGTCAAGTAGTTTTGGAGAAGTAGTCGCTACAAGTTTTTACTATATCTAAACAAAGATGGCCGCTGGCAGCCATGTGATTTTTGACAAGGACCAACATCATGTCATGCTGATCATTTTAGAAAAAGTCCCATATCAATATCACTTATAGTTTTCAAAAAGTAGTCGCTACAAACTTGTATTTTAAAACTCTATTTTTAGCTTTGGCGACCATCTTGGATTTCACATCAACACAAATTTTTGCTAGGATCAACTAGACTTTATGGGCAACATTTCTGTAAAGTTTCATGAATATCCATCCAAAAGTTTCAGAGGAGTAGTCGCTACAAATAAAAGTTTACGGACAGACGGACGACGGACGCCGCACCACGGCATAAGCTCTGCTGATCTCTGATCCGTCGAGCTAAAACAAGAATTCTTATAAAGTAAATAATGAAATCACGCATTTACCAAAAAGTACACTTTTAAACCATAAAATTTTATTCTCTATTAAACTATCACTGAATTAGTTCATACTTTTTTCTTTATCTTTTTTAAGTCTTGATTGCTAATTTAGATATTAATGGGTATGTACTCAAGTTTTACCATAAATTTGGCTATTACAATTTCAAACACATTTTCATGTGAGAAAAGGCAAATGCATAAAAAATCAATATGGTTTTAGAAATAAAATGACTCTTCTACCCTATTTTTTTTTTTAAATAGCATGCAGGAGACACATGAATTATTATTTTTGGCCTAATGGTTTAATTATGCTCTTTCCAAACATTTTTTGCTAAGCCAGTAATAAGATTTAACTGTTCCCAAATCAACAGAAAATTTACCTGCTTTCGCCGACACAGCGACAGCTTTCCTCGACTTAGGCTGCACTTTTGCTTTCTTAGGGGTTGGTTCTTCTTCCCATTCTGTAGAGAAAAACATTTTCTTTCTGTTACTGAACCTTCAACAGTTTCCATCTGCCATACTAAGACATATTTATTTTGTTTATGTTTCAGCCTCTACTCTTGGATGGCTTAAAATGTACTCAGTTGTACATATAACATTATAAATTAAAGAAAATGTTCAAACCTTTATTATTTAGTTATGAAAAAACTGAATAAAAGTGAAAGAATTATCAAAATCGGATGATAAAGGTAGAGCATATGATCATTTGAAGGTTCTGTTGGAACGGATATGGAAGCCACCATTTTGAGAGCTATGACATCACAGTTCTAAATAACCATATAAGGAATATTTATAAATATGAAAATTTACTGATTATAGGTAAAAAATTACAGCAATTGTATGAAAAATATGTGTACTTAATGGCAATAATGCTTTATAATGACCAATAAAGGATTTTGCATTCATCTGCAGTGACTTTCTTTGCTTTAAATGATAATGATCAATATTCCATATATGGTAATTTGGAACTATGACATCATAGTTCTCAAAATGGCAGTTCCCGCATCTGCTTTAAAACAACCTTCAAATGGTCATATCGTTTTTATTTATCTTCTGATGTTGATAATTCTTTCACCTTTTTCCAAGTTTTTCAGAACTCTCAATAATGGAGCTTGTTTGGCGGTGTTCCATCATTCCCTAATGCTTTTAATATTAAAGCTAAAACAAAGCATTCTGTTTAAATACAACTGACCTTGATATTACTGAAGAATGGATATAGCAATTTTCAAATTAATGAAAGAAAACAAAATAGTTTTTAAAATGGGAACTGGCTGAAAAATATTAAATTGCGTTGGCTTAGCTGGAAGAAGCTTTTTTTATTTTTCGTAAATCTTCAGTATTACATGACTGCCATCTTGGATTAGGATGACAGGTAGAAACCAAATAATGGATCCTTTCAACAAACACTATGTCCAAACTTCAGTTAAGTGTTAGCATTACAGAATTATTTTTAAAAGTTGCTTTGTCTAATATTGGAAAAAACACAAAGAGTGCGAGACCAATGAAAATCAACATGAACATTTATTAGAAGTGTACAAGATGTCTCAGAGATGGTTTTTTATTTTGGCATATTTTTAGTTATAAATCATGTGCTAAGTTTCATAAAAGTCCCCAAAGCTATTTCAGGAGTTTTTTGTGTTTTTTTGTGAAATTGCCAACATCCAGATGCCGATCAAAATACCTTCGCATCAGTTTGTCAGACTCAGAGCAATGCTCTATGTATGTACCTTCATCATCGTCTTCTTCATCCTCCACTTCTTCCTCTTCTCCAGAATCAATCTGGATGACACTCTCATCTATCGGCTCTCCCCTCTCCTTCTTCAATGCCCTGTGCAGGATCTCCTCTATCCTCTTCTGTTCTTTAATTGGCAGCCTGCGATTGACAAAAGTAACGCTACAATAACTCTGATATACTGCTTACTGCAGGCTACACTTAGAGGTAGAAATTAAACACTCAGTGCTTACATTGTTACTCTTGGTGTCCCATTTCTTTTCTACATAACTTGCATATTGCAAATCTGGCCAGTAAATTGGCAAAGTTTACAAGGCAAAGTTTACAAGCATGTTTGGCTTATGCCTTGAACAGTTTTGTTTTTATATATTATAAAGATGGGGTGTTTGTGTCTGGCTTGTGCTTTGTGTTCATCGTGTATGAGGCAGAAGTTCACGACTTTGGTGTACAAAACAGGATGTGCAAAATAATTTGCTTACACGCACTAAGATCCAATTCGTGCCAAGTGGGTGGCCATATTATTTGTACAGATAAAGGCAAAAAAGGTACATTTTAGATCAAATTTCTTCTAAAATACAAAACATAACAATATTGAGAAATGTTGTTCAGCAAAAGACTAAAAATTACCCACCCAAAAATGGCCGTGCAAAAGACGACTACACAGTAACGGGTTGGCTGGCTAAAACACTTGTGTTCATACCTGTACGTATCCCTGGCCACCCTCTCCATCCTCACATTGGTGAGTATACAATCAGCATCTGTCGAATCAAGGAAGTCTATCTTGTACACATCGGGTGGCTCCTCCAAGTCTAACCACTGGATCTTGAACTTCCTTGTGTTTGTAAACACATTCTGGGCACATTTACACAGGTAGAACGATCCTTAAATGTTAAAATATCGAAGTACATTCATAACATAAACACAGATGAAAGAGTATGTTGTTTAAAGTATTTCTTTTTTAAGATAACTACTAAAAAGATTCATATTGTGACTGACGTGTGAGCATGTGTAAGCATAACCATTAGAACTAAAACATTCAGTAAACAAGATGTTTATGACCTTGAAAATCTACAGCATTCCTGTGAAGTTTCAGAAGAGTAGTCGCTACAAGTTTTTACTATATAACTCTATGTAAACAAAGATGGCTTGTTTAATGTTGAATCAAAATAATTTTTAACAGGGACCAACATCAAGTCATGCTGATCATTTTAGAAAAAGTCTCATATCAATATCACTTATAGTTTTGCTACAAATTTGTTTTTTTAAAAATCTATTTTAGCTGTGGCGGCCATCTTGAATTTCTGGCCGACCTTAAATTTTGCTAGGATCAACTAGATATCAAGTGCAACATTCCCTTGAAGTTTCATGAAAATCTGTCAAGTAGTTTCAGAGTAGTCGCTACAAGTTTTTACTATATAACTCTTGTAAACGAAGATGACCGCTGGCAGCCATGTTTAACGTCAAATCAAAACGATTTTCGACAAGGACCAACATCATGTCATGCTGATCATTTTAGAATTAGTTGCTACAAACTTGTCTTCTAAAAATCTATTTTTTAGCTTTGGTGGCCATCTTGGATTTCACATCAATATGAATTTTTGCTTGGTCAACTAGACTTCATGGGCAACATTTCTGTAAAGTTTCAAGAGAATCCATCCAGTCGTTTCAGAGCAGTCGCTACAAAAAAGTTTACAGATGGACGATGGATGACGGACACCACGGCATAAGCTCTGCTGATCTTTGATCAGTAGAGCTTAAAACAACTTGTGACTTTTACGTTTTCAGTATCTCCAAGTTTCTTTAATAAAGAGCCACACGGCAATCTTGATTTTATTATTAATTTGTGGAGTCCTGTTAGTTTTTCTACATTCCGACTGCATTGCAACAACTAGAAATGTTGGTATCTGACTAATGTCCAAGCTAAACTCAAAACTTCCAGTTGTGTGACCTTGACCTTGTGGTCGTAGTGATCAGGAATATGACGAAATGCAGGGGGTTTTTTTGGCTGTTTTTATAGCCGAAATTCGGTCATATTCCCAATGCCAAAACATATCTTTTTTCCCCAATTAAGAGGAAAAAAATAAATATATATATACAAAACATTTTCAGTGTGCCAATCCAATGATTGAGAGTGTCTCCGTGGCCGAATGGTTAACGACATTGCATTGTAAACCTTTGCCTCTCACCGCTGCGGGTTCGATTCCCACTGGGAGCTCGACTTGTGAGGAAGTGTCGATTCTTACGGATGGCGGGAGGTGTACAGTACTGGTTCTACCCAGGAAAAGCGGGGGTCTGCCTCCACCACAAAAAATTGACCGTCTTTATAACCTTACATGTGTTGAAAATGACGTAAACACCAAACAAACAAAAAACAATGATTGAGGTTCAAAAACTTAAATAAATGCTTCTGTTTATCTTGGTGTACAGAAAACAGTATTAAATATATAATTATGAAATGAATGCTTTACTTTATATTTTTCCGAATTTTATTAAAAATCGCGCTAAAATTCCCAAATTTATGAAAAATCGCGCTAAAATTCCCAAATGAGAAGGTATGGGTTATTTCCCAAAAAATAGAGAAAAAACACTAAAATGTTTTTGTTGTACGATCGTAGTAATAAACAAATAAAATATGGTAGTAATTCGTGAAAACATTTTGAAAATATGAGCAAAAACGACTGATGGACGAACACACGGACAAGGCCAATACAGCATAGCCTGCACAATTTTGGCGGGGGCATAATAATATACAGTCGATTCCGGTTATTTGCATAGCCAATTTTTGTCAAGAAAATATATGTAATTAACCGGAGTATTCGAATAGCCGAAACTGCAAACAGAAATCATTTATTTCTACTTTTGGTTTCTCATTTCTTTTACTTTACCTAGGAACTCCATAAAAGCGTGTTTATTCTGGCTTTGATGTTTGTGTGATGAATAGTGTTCATATCTGTTGCTTTTACAATACTTTGAAGATTTAATGCTTTATTTATGTTTTAAATGACCTTGAAAGTTTTTTTTGCATAAAAATAAACATGTCACATGTTCATACAAGGTTTGTTTGTGTGAATAGCACAGACGTGAGATTACCAAAGAAAATAAGATTTTATTTTAATTTTATTGAAAAATGTAATAAACAATGAGATAAATAATGAGCACTTCATATTTACAAGCATAATAATGGCATGCAACTTTACTCAACTGACGCTGCAGACTGAGAACAATTATCGGTGTAATCATGGTGAGCGATCGTCATGCCATGGAAGTTTTACGGAAATCATCAAACGTCGCGAAAACTTTCTGAGTCATTGCCAATTAACTCCTTGTTGTTATCAAATTAGCCACCGACACCTGCAGTGCTGTCACTCAATTAACAATGGAATAGTACAGGTAAATTGGTCTTCCTGTATGCAATTAGCCAGGTTTTCTGTATGCAATTGGCCGGAATTTGATAAAAAAGCTATGCAATTATATGAGTTTTTTTACACGCAACTGAATACAAATGTTTTGTGTTTTGAAAAGGTTATTCAATTAAGCAAAATATGCGTTTAACCGAAATGCGATTAACAGATGCAATTGACAGTGTATTTAAAACTTTGATAGGATAACGAAGAAGATTTAAAACTCTAATATGTCATTACTGTTTAATTATATGCAAACTGACTTAAAACTGAAAATGATACTGGAGTAATAAATCAATGTGCCAATTTTTTTAAATGGACTGGGGGCAATATGGGAAAGAGTTATTGGTGCCAATACAAATACAAGAGGAAACGCTCAAATTGTGCTTCAGCTTCATATGAAATGTGCACATGCAATAAATAAGCCGAATATTAAGTATGGCCAAAATTATTATTTACGAAGGTTTTGGACTGTTAAGCACGTCTCAGTGTATTTTTGTTTTTAAATCACCAAAATTCAAAATTAGGTTTTAATAGTTAATGTTAAATAGTGTCAAACATGACTTCCAGCACATTTTTGGCAATGTGTGATGGTCGATTTTTAGTGTCGGGGGCAGACCACCCATGTCCCTGGGTAGAACCAGTATTGTATACCTCCCGCCTTTCTCACAAGTCAAGCTAGCAACGGATTTAAACCCGCAGAGGTGAGAGTTGCGGAATCACACTTGCAGCTTGTCAACTTGTACATGAGAATCTGTTGAAGGTGGGTCTTGAAGCAATATTATTATCATTCAGCAAACAGTGTCAAAGTTTCAAGGCTTATGTATGAGTTTCCTATTTTCTCAGCATTTAAGTTAAACAAGTAATTGTATAATGAACATCTGCCTACCTTCGTCACCTCTGACACCAAGAAAACTTCCTTTCTTGTGTAACATTTCTAACTGATCCTTCTGTTTCGATGTCGAAGGCACGGGAATAATCTCCTCCGCCGGCGACTGAAACTTCTGCACGGGAACTCTCTGTCTCTTCAGAGGTGTTCTGGCTTCAACTGCACCACTGCCACCACCTCCACTGGTGCTCTTGCGCTTTCTCTGCACATCAATAAAACAGGATAATTATAATAAAACAACTATAAACACATCAAGGTCATAATTATTACTTAAATAAGGTTATGATCTGATTGGGGTTTCAATACTAACTTTAAATATCCTTTCATGAAGAAATGATTGTCATATATATATTTTGGAATCTAGAAACTGAACTTATAGGCAAACGCAAACCTATTTACTTGTTTACTAAGTTGGAAATTTGTAAAAGTTGACCAACAAACCTTGGAGCCAGTTTCCTCGGGGACCTTCTCCTGCTTCTCAGGAGTCTTTGACTTCTCTTTTCTGTCCATCTTGAACACTCCTACTCATGTATGTAACACTGAATCCTGTAAACAAGTAAGTGGATGGATTAATAATCATATTTAGGTTTATACTTGTCAATGTACTGTTACTGTCCGTAAAGTATAGAACCTACTTCTCCCATCACCAATCGTATAATATATATCTCATGTTAATTTTGGGCCAGCGTATTTTTGATTGATCCCCAATATATTACACATTTAAATTAATGCAAAGTTTTATTAAAAGAACCATCTATGTTGGATTTAGCACAATTTAATCTAGCCGTTTTTTGGTCAATCTTTTGTTTTGCGAGCAAATAAGACAGAACATGCTCACGATAACAAACATAATCAGGGACTGTTCATGTACAGTTTTTAGATTGTATTGCTTAAGGCTACTATCAAAACATAAGAATTACAAAGCGCTGCCACGGAAATGTTCAAAGACCGTTAATTTACAGTTTTTAGCTTGTATAGCTTAACGTTACTATAAAAACATGAGAACTACAAAGGTATGCGCGATCAAGATTGTTCCAATGATGGTTCCAATAAAGTTTTTGATTGCAATGGCTGAAACACTGTATCGCACCGAAAATGACCCAAAAATAACGAAAATATCAGTGAACAATCAACAGTGAACAGTCAACTGTAATATACTGAACATTTTGGTGAAGTGCTAGAAACTTTCATTATATTACTGTATAAACACATTTATCTAGGCAATGTTACCCTTGATTAAAACAAGCAGATGCAATCGATTGTGTACACATGAGGCCACATAAAAAAATGTGTGTGGTTCAGGTTAACCCAACCGACACTATTTTAAGGGGCCAACCCTAAAGGATATTAATTTAACCTATTAAATTCATTATCAGAATTGAATTCATTATTGAGAGAAAAAAAAAAAAAAAGTCTACCTACCTTCCCTATTTTTTTTTTGCCAATGTTACCTGAACCACACATTATTTTGTTTGGCCTGATCCAAATTTTGGATACTGGTAAGGCAAAAAAAAAAAAAGTGTTTCCTATTGCATGCTCTAAAAAAATAGGGTAGGTCGGTAGGCCCAGTTAAATTACGCATTCCTGTTACAAATAATAGGGACCAGAAAACTTGTTTATAGGGTTGGATACCGTTAAAATGCAACGGTACCAACGAAACGGTACGGTATTTTAACGGTACTGTTAACGATACCAATGACAGTTGAAACCCATCTTCGATCAAATTGCCTGACAAAATAGGTCTTATTGTCGCACTTATTTCATTTTCAGTTATTTTCTGCATTAAAGTTACGTTGTTTTTTTTGTATTTTATGTTCAGTTACATATATTATATTTATTTTGAGTTTCTTGCTTTTCAGAGCTGTAGATAAGCGGAGTTTTTGAGTATTTTACCCATACCTTTTTACAAAAACCCTACGTTTTTTAAAATTGTATCATAACTCACCAACTTACTCCAAATACTCATAACTTTCAAAAATCATGAGTATTATATTTTTTTGTATTGTCCTGTGGAACAGTTTATTCCATATTTACATGATGAAAATTGTTGCAAACATGTGTCTAAAATTAAGGTCATACAGTGTTTCTTTTGTTTTTTACTTAACTTTCATTTAATCAGAATAGTTGTTTCTTGTTCCTCGTTACTCATTCATTTTGAATCTGATGAGTAAATACTGATTGCAGTCAAAAATTATCTACAGCTCTGATACGAAAATATGTATCCAAATACGTGCCTCACTACTAGACTGGTTCCACTTTATAAAGCGCGCCATATACTATGAGACTAGTGTTTCCCCCAGGTTTTGAAAAGGGCAGGGTGCTCTATGAAAAAGGGCATTTTTAGGCGCGCTAAACTATGTAAAAAGGGCATTTTCCAGCACGCGAAAACTTCAAAATGAAACAAAAAAAATGTCAATTTTATTGTTGGAAAGGAAATAAAATATGAAGTTGTCGTAAATAAAAAACAGGTACATGTGTAATGCAATTCTCACTTATTTATTAAGTTGTTTTAGTTGCTTTTCCACATTCAATATTTTTTCTTTCTTTTATACAATTTCAATATATTGAACATAACAATGAGCCGTTGTTTCTTTTTAAGTGAAAAACATTTAAAAACAAGAGATCAATGACCTTGAAGCTCTACTGATAGATTTTGATAGCTAGATCAGCATTCCAGTTTCATAAAAATCTGTCATGTAGTTTACAAAGATGGCCACTGGCAGCTATGTTTAAAGTTGAATCAAAATAATTTTTGACAAGGATCAACATTTCAGAAAAAGTCCCATATCAACTGAATATTTTCCACTTTTACTGTGCAATTTGGTAATAATTTGCATAGTTACAACACTGGGTTCCCAGTGCATTACAGAAAATATACAATGGTTTTATGTTTCACTTTCATGATGTAAGTAAGCCATGTGAGTATGCAGTGTTTTATCTACCCCTGCGTCATGCGTCAAATACGCAGTATTTTCCAATTTGACGCACAAATATTGTTGCCGAAACGTACATTGACGCAGCCGAAAAAGGAGCCGTAAAATAAACGTAGTCATAAGCGATTTTCACGATATAAGTGTAATTTACGCGCACTTGTCGCACAAAGAAACAATGATTTTCATTGGCTGATTTGTGTGCAATGTCCAATCAAATGAGTTGTTCCGAGATGATGTCGGCCTACTACGCAAAATGTCAAAAAAGCAACAGCAGATTCAAAACAAACAAAATTACAGTTAATGGACCGCGTTTGCCTCCAACTTTCACTGATGGCAACAATAATGTCAAGTCCCAATCAGCAAAGGACGAGGTAACGGTAACCCTCAAGATAAAATGGAATTTCGTCCCGCAATGGTTGAGAACGTACTGCTGCCGGCTGGCTACGTTTTGAAAAAGAATGCGATGAATTTAGAGGATTTATGTTCTGCCATGTGTGCACAGAGGCCAAACTGAAAAACTCGTTTGTTTTTTTGTATGAAAATAAAATAAGACATAGTTAGTCCAGTGTTTTATCTTCAATTGGCTACATAAAATACTTTGAAAGGTATTTTGTGTAATTAAAACAATAACAAATGAACATAATTTTTTTTTTAAAAAGTTGAGAATTGATCTTTCACCAGTTTCAATGTGATGCATATGTTTGGATTTTGACGCATTGTTTTTTGCCTGGGTGTGTCAAATGACTCGCATGTAGCCAATTGTAGATAAAACACTGAGTATGTGATAAATCATTGTTCAGAACAGATTTAATTTTTGTTTTTATAAATTTTTGCATAAGAAGTTTTAGGGTGGGCCCCTTAAAAATAGGCTTGGTCGGGCCACCAGAAACACAGGTATTTTTTTATTTGGCCTTGCAAACCTCAATTCTGCAGCAAGCACTCTGATACTGATAACAGAGTATTTATTTTAAACAGTCACTCTACCAATACTGATACAGATCTATCTACACTTTAAACTGGCATGCCATTTTGTAATCCGAGACTTCTCTGACCCTAAAAGCCTTTTTTAATTATTTTTTTTTTTGCGGCTCTATAGGGTCAGAGGAACTCCTATAGTGAAAACCGGGGGATTACTAAAAATGCAGTCATGCACTTTCAACGATGTTTGCGGTGTCAGGTCGATTTTTTACGATCATTTAGCTCAACAGATCGACCGATTAATGTTTATTATACCAAGTTGCAATGATAAAACTGCACCTTTATCGATGGTAGTGACACAATAAAACATTTATGTTTTGAAGTACACTTTTATTTACTATATCCGCCATATTGTCATTTTGCATATTAATTAAATTCCCGTGATATTCTCGCGAGAGGTAAAGGCATTCATATTCCCCTCATCAAATAAGTCCACTATCAACTGACAGCATCGAGGGATTTTTGGAGTGGAACAAACTCTTCTCGGGGCATAATTAGGGTCTAAACTTTAAAAATAAACAATTGAATGTTGTTCAGAGTATTGCTAGTGCCAAAAGGAAAAGTTTGTAACAATTTTGATTTTTTTTAATTTTGCGGGAAATATTTATCGGCGCACCGGTCACGATCACGTGACATTTGACCTGAATAATAACAAATGTTGGAAATGTAATATTTTTTCACTTCGTCTGAAACGGTTGACCGTTACAACTTTATTAAGGTTAATAAAACAAATATTTCGGTTCAGATAGGTAAATAAATATATTGATAATCGATTTATATGCTTGAAATGTTAATACAATGAATACTTACATAGATATATTGATTTAAAACTAAGAGCGTAGTTCCTCACCCGCGAGGGAGAGGAGATCCCCGAGTTTTTACTATAGGAGTTCCTCTGACCGTACACAGCCAGATGAAATATCAAAAATCGTAAAAAGGGCTGGTAAGGTCAGAGAAGGCTCGGATTAGCCATTTTGCTGCTGTTATTCATTGGTGCACATCTAGAGAATATAACTGAACATCGCAACCAGTCAATCTCTGCTTTAAACATTCATTTTCAATATATACAACGTCATGCGACATCATAATTTTACCTAACATGTTTTATGTGTATTTACAACGTGTATTTGATACATATGAACATTATGAATTATTCGGGGCTTTTTCTATTTCCAGGTGTGTTTTACTTGTATCGCGTCCAGGGGCGTACATGGGCATAGAAGCACTGACGCATGTGCGTACAGGCTATTAAAGAAGCAAACAAATAAAAAAGGCTAAAAATGCAATAAAAACTGAAGGTATAGTGGGGTTAGGCACATTTGTGAATCCAAAACTCGATGGTGCGTATACCTAAATTAGCCCCAGGAACACCCCTGGCGTCTTATCTGGAACTGCATATTTATCAAGAGTTCTTCATTTTTTATTCAAGAGTAGCAGCAATTAAATCTAGGCGTTTAAATTTCATTCTTGAAGTTCCGCGCTCATCTATTCCACCACTCTGGAGTTTTATTTAGTACCAATTAAATATGCAATTTAAATGTGACAACATAACTTATAAAATAATGAATAAATGAAGACGGCAACCTTTTCGAAATTACTGCCGTTTAGATAAGGATATTAAAATAATGATCATATGCAACCATAAATATAGAGCTTGTCATATATTTGAAAATGTAATGCATTACTTAAATACGTATTTTCTTGTAAACAATGTGGTTCCTGCGTAAAATCGGTGGGTGGGGTAACAATAACAACCATCTTCGCGCTGCGAAATTTATCCATTTCAGAGGAATGGCATAAAATGCAAGGCAATACATTATGGTCCTGCTGAAATACTCACTATATTTTATATGAATGCAATAACCAATGAAGTTTAAAAATGTTGTGATGAAAGGAAATTTTCAATTTTCCGTGGAACGAGTGGGATTTTGCCGGTTCAACATTTTGTCGCCATATTTAACCCCGCTGTTCTAACATTGACGTTCACTCATTTAGGCACACTACTTTCTCATTTGAAAATGAAATGAATTCATAACCCAAATTATCAGTTTCGTATTAAATATAAAAATAAAAATATACAATAGTTATCGGAAAATGTTGCTGAAAACGAACGTTTTATTTCAATTATTAGGCGTATGCTCAAAAACTAGAAGAGCGAAAACGCTTTGTGCACGTGACCTCATTTAACTGGTTCCACAATTCGCCGTACAATATTGGTTTCAAACCGAAAACCATAAGGCGCACAACAACACGAGGCCCGACAAAGGGAACCGCGCTGTCCGAAAGAGAGGTAAAGGAATCCGGACTAATCCCACACTGTCACACAATCCTACACGATCACACTCACACACAAAGCAAAGAAAATCATAGGAATGTTGCCTTGAGTGGTGTGCACCCACTGTAATTAGAATAACTTGGCGAGACCCTGTCAGTGGTCTGTATGGAGCGTCGTTTGAAATTTGCTATACAGTAGGCCCTATGTATTCTGTTCATTTTTAAATTATATCAATAATTCGATAATATCAATTATTCGGATTTTTGATATAAAGAAATCAAATTATTGATATGAAGAATTCAGTTTATATTTTGATAAATATATATATACACCAAGAAATCGGGTTCGAATCCCACCGGGAGCTCGACTTGTAAGTGAGGAAGTGTCGATTCTAACGGGTGGCGGGAGGTGTAGGCCTACAATACTGGTTCTACCCAGGAAAAGTGGGTGGTCTGCCTCCACCACAAAAAAATCGACCGTCATATATATCATTACATGTGTTGAAAATGACGTAAAACACCATACATACAAACAAACCAAGAAATCGAATTCTTGATATAAAACAATTACATTATCAAGAATTCAATAAAAAATAGTAAAATAGCGCCCCCATTGTTCCCCAGATCCCCAAAATTATTATTATTATTATTTATTTTTTTAGGACACTAGCTGTTCCCCAAAATAAGGCTTTTGATCATTGGATCCCTTAAAGTAAGTGCAAAAGTTACCCAGATCCCTATAAAAGCCTTGAGAAGGCCTCGTAATAATACTTTTGTAGCGAGATATTTCCGCCTGCAATACGTTCGACAAGCAAACTAAACTGAACCTCTAAACACAAACACTTAAATGTGTAACAGATACTCTTCTAGTAACTATATTGCCTATGACATTTTGAAATCCCTACAAAACATTGAACATTCTACACAACGTTGAAAACCGTGTTTTCAGACACAGGCGCCCCACCTCTCAGAATCAGCCCCGACCATCAGACTCCTAATCAGACACTATTCAGAAAAGCATCTGGCAGAGAGTTTTCATTTGGACTGTCTTCAGACTTCAGCTAATATGAACCGATTGTTATTGGATGGATACCACCAAACAGAGAAATGAGTATCCCTGCAATCATGAGTGTGATTGCGGGGACCAGTATAAACTGGAAACCGATTACCGACGTTGGGTTGCTGGACTAAGAAATCAAAGTGCTGAAGGCACTGATGGGCGGTGCTTTTTGTAAGTGTTGGAATGAATGGGAAATGGAAGTGATGTAAATGTAACTTCCATGGTTTGTTTTTTACATTCAGTGATGTTTCAGATGATTGATATTCATTACCAATTTCATATTTAAACATATTTTAGCTAACTCATATGGCCCAAATTAGCTTCCGTAGATTCCCAAAATGTGACTCCAAGGTCACTCCAATTATTCACTCCACTCCACTCACCTCCACGACTCCACACCAAGACTCCACTCTATATAATATAATTACGCCCTTCAGCCAGCCAGTGTTCTATTTTCAGTAACATGATACACTTTCTATGATACATATACCATCGGCCTGTAGCATGATTATAACCAGAGTTATAACCTTTTAAACAGATGATAAAAAGTTGACTTAGTGAAATTTTGATAAAATAGGTATGTATGACCTAAATAAATAATAAATTGCCTTTATTCTGAACAGTGTTTCTTATTTAGGGCATCAAATTAAAGGCATGCATGAGAGACTACTTCTCCTAGCGTAGTGTTGCACAGTGCTGTTAGGTTTGTCACATTCCTAGAATGCCATTGAAATCTCCCCTCATACCACTGACGGTGCATTCGCCAACTCAATCCAATCAAACACAATTCTCCATACCTTTATGCGTATCTACTTTTCGTGTGCAAGGTTTGCTTTTAGAAATGTGTAAGTCTTTTTTTCAAAAGTATTCCTCAAATCACTCGTTCCCGTACCAGGAGGACTTTTCTCTTCTCACTGTTGGACTTGATCGGATCAGATCCATGTTCTTTTTGAAATTCAGTGTTTATTAGCTACCCGAATATACACGCCTTTTACCTAAGATTGTTTTTGTTGTTGTTTTTGCATGCTTCAAGACAAGAGAACAACTGATTTAGTCACGACATTAAGAATGAGTAACTTATTTTCCCATTTTATATCACTACTAATACTATTTGCACATATTCGCATTGTGCGTTGTGTATACAATAGGGCAATAGCTAACCACGGAGGTTCATGAAACTCTAATGTAATGTATAATCATTGTGCGTGGTGTATAACATAAGACAACAGGCAACAACGGTGGGCCATGAAAATCTAATGCATGTATAACCATTGTGCGTGGTGTATAACATTAGGCACTGAGCAACCACGGAGGTTCAGGAAACTCTAATGCACGTATAACCATTGTGCGTGGTGTATAACATAAGGCACTGAGCAACCACGGAGGTTCAGGAAACTCTAATGCATGTATACCCATTGCGCGTAGTGTATAACATAAGACAACAGGCAACCACGGAGGGCCATGAAACTCTAATGCATATATAACCATTGTGCGTGGTGTATAACATAAGACTACAGGCAACCACGGAGGTTCAGGAAACTCTAATGCATGTATACCCATTGTGTGTGGTGTATAACATAAGACAACAGGCCACCATGGAGGTTCAGGAAACTCTAATGCATGTATATATACCCATTGTGCGTGGTGTATAACATAAGACAATAGGCAACCAAGGAGGGCCATGAAACTCTAATGCATGTATAACCATTGTGCGTGGTGTATAACATAATGCACTGAGCAACCACGGAGGTTCAGGAAACTCTAATGCATGTATAACCATTGTGCGTGGTGTATTACATAAGACAACAGGCAACCACGGAGGTTCAGGAAACTCTAATGCATGTATACCCATTGTGCGTGGTGTATAACATAAGACAACAGGCAACCACGGAGGTTCAGGAAACTATAATGCATGCATACCCATTGTGCGTGGTGTATAACATAAGGCACTGAGCAACCATGGAGGTTCAGGAAACTCTAATGCATGTATATATATCCGTTGTGCGTGGTGTATAACATAAGACAACAGGCAACCACGGAGGGCCATGCAACTCTAATGCTTGTATACCCATTGTGTGTGGTGTATAACATAAGGCACTGAGCAACCAAGGAGGTTCAGGAAACTCTAATGCATGTATACCCATTGTGCGTGGTGTATAACATAATACAACAGGCAACCACGGAGGTTCAGGAAACTCTAATGCATGCATGCCCATTGTGCGTGGTGTATAACATAGGACAACAGGCAACCACGGAGGTTCAGGAAACTATAATGCATATATACCCATTGTGCGTGGTGTATAACATAAGGCACTGAGCAACCACGGAGGTTCAGGAAACTCTAATGCATGCATACCCATTGTGCGTGGTATATAACATAAGACAACAGGCAACCATGGAGGGCCATGAAACTCTAATGCATGTATAACCATTGTGCGTGGTGTATAACATAAGGCACTGAGCAACCACGGAGGTTCAGGAAACTCTAATGCATGTATACCCATTGTGCGTGGTGTATAACATAAAACAACAGGCAACCACGGAGGGCCATGCAACTCTAATGCTTGTATACCCATTGTGTGTGGTGTATGACATAAGGCACTGAGCAACCACGGAGGTTCAGGAAACTCTAATGCATGTATACCCATTGTGTGTGATGTATAACATAAGACAACAGGCTACCCCGGAGGGCCATGAGACTCTAATGCATGTATAACCATTGTGCGTGGTGTATAACATAAGGCACTGAGCAACCACGGAGGTTCAGGAAACTCTAATGGATGTATAACCATTGTGCGTGGTGTATAACATAAGGCACTGAGCAACCACGGAGGTTCAGGAAACTCTAATGCATGTATACCCATTGCGCGCGGTGTATAACATAAGACAACAGGCAACCACGGAGAGCCATGAAACTCTAATGTATGTATACCGATTGTGCGTGGTGTATTACATAAGGCACTGAGCAACCAAGGAGGTTCAGGAAACTCTAATGCATGTATAACCATTGTGCGTGGTGTATAACATAAGGCACTGAGCAACCACGGAGATTCAGGAAACTCTAATGCATGTATACCCATTGTGCGTGGTGTATAACATAAGACAACATAAGACCACGGAGCGCCATGAAACTCTAATGCATGTATAACCATTGTGCGTGGTGTATAACATAAGGCACTGGGCAAACACGGAGGTTCAGGAAACTCTAATGCATGTATAACCATTGTGCGTGGTGTATAACATAAGGCACTGAGCAAACACGGAGGTTCATGAAACTCTAATGCATGTATATAAACCATTGTGCGTGGTGTATAACATAAGGCACTGGGCAACCACGGAGGCTCAGGAAACTTTAATGCATGTATACCAATTGTGTGTGGTGTATAACATAAGACTAAAGGCAACCACGGAAGGCCATGAAACTCTAATGCATGTATAACCATTGTGCGTGGTTTATAACATAAGGCACTGAGCAACCACGGAGGTTCAGGAAACTCTAATGCATGTATAGCCATTGTGCGTGGTGTATAACATAAGGCACTGGGCAACCACGGAGGTTCAGGAAACTCTAATGAATGTATACCCATTGTGCGTGGTGTATAACATAGACAACAGGCAAACACGGAGGGCCATGAAACTCTAATGCATGTATACCCATTGTGCGTGGTGCATAACATAAGGCACTGGGCAACCACGGAGGTTCAGGAAACTCTAATGCATGTATACCCACTGTGCGTGGTGTATAACATAGACAACAGGCAACCACGGAGGGCCATGAAACTCTAATGCATGTATAACCATTGTGCGTGGTGTATAACATAAGGCACTGAGCAAACACAGAGGTTCAGGAAACTCTAATGCATGTTTACCCATTGTGTGTGGTGTATAACATAAGACTACAGACAACCACGGAAGGCCATGAAACTCTAATGCATGTATAACCATTGTGCGTGGTTTATAACATAAGGCACTGAGCAACCACGGAGGTTCAGGAAACTCTAATGAATGTATACCCATTGTGCGTGGTGTATAACATAGACAACAGGCAACCACGGAGGGCCATGAAACTCTAATGCATGTATACCCATTGTGCGTGGTGCAAAACATAAGGCACTGGGCAACCACGGAGGTTCAGGAAACTCTAATGCATGTATACCCATTGTGTGTGGTGTATAACATAAGACAACAGGCCACCATGGAGGTTCAGGAAACTCTAATGCATGTATATATACCCATTGTGCGTGGTGTATAACATAAGACAATAGGCAACCAAGGAGGGCCATGAAACTCTAATGCTTGTATACCCATTGTGTGTGGTGTATTACATGAGGCACTGAGCAACCACGGAGGTTCAGGAAACTCTAATGCATGTATACCCATTGTGTGTGGTGTATAACATAAGACAACAGGCAACCACGGAGGGCCAGGGAACTCTAATGCATGTATAACCATTGTGCGTGGTGTATAACATAATGCACTGAGCAACCACGGAGGTTCAGGAAACTCTAATGCATGTATAACCATTGTGCGTGGTGTATTACATAAGACAACAGGCAACCACGGAGGTTCAGGAAACTCTAATGCATGTATACCCATTGTGCGTGGTGTATAACATAAGACAACAGGCAACCACGGAGGTTCAGGAAACTATAATGCATGCATACCCATTGTGCGTGGTGTATAACATAAGGCACTGAGCAACCATGGAGGTTCAGGAAACTCTAATGCATGTATATATATCCGTTGTGCGTGGTGTATAACATAAGACAACAGGCAACCACGGAGGGCCATGCAACTCTAATGCTTGTATACCCATTGTGTGTGGTGTATAACATAAGGCACTGAGCAACCAAGGAGGTTCAGGAAACTCTAATGCATGTATACCCATTGTGCGTGGTGTATAACATAATACAACAGGCAACCACGGAGGTTCAGGAAACTCTAATGCATGCATGCCCATTGTGCGTGGTGTATAACATAGGACAACAGGCAACCACGGAGGTTCAGGAAACTATAATGCATATATACCCATTGTGCGTGGTGTATAACATAAGGCACTGAGCAACCACGGAGGTTCAGGAAACTCTAATGCATGCATACCCATTGTGCGTGGTATATAACATAAGACAACAGGCAACCATGGAGGGCCATGAAACTCTAATGCATGTATAACCATTGTGCGTGGTGTATAACATAAGGCACTGAGCAACCACGGAGGTTCAGGAAACTCTAATGCATGTATACCCATTGTGCGTGGTGTATAACATAAAACAACAGGCAACCACGGAGGGCCATGCAACTCTAATGCTTGTATACCCATTGTGTGTGGTGTATGACATAAGGCACTGAGCAACCACGGAGGTTCAGGAAACTCTAATGCATGTATACCCATTGTGTGTGATGTATAACATAAGACAACAGGCTACCCCGGAGGGCCATGAGACTCTAATGCATGTATAACCATTGTGCGTGGTGTATAACATAAGGCACTGAGCAACCACGGAGGTTCAGGAAACTCTAATGGATGTATAACCATTGTGCGTGGTGTATAACATAAGGCACTGAGCAACCACGGAGGTTCAGGAAACTCTAATGCATGTATACCCATTGCGCGCGGTGTATAACATAAGACAACAGGCAACCACGGAGAGCCATGAAACTCTAATGTATGTATAACCATTGTGCGTGGTGTATTACATAAGGCACTGAGCAACCAAGGAGGTTCAGGAAACTCTAATGCATGTATAACCATTGTGCGTGGTGTATAACATAAGGCACTGAGCAACCACGGAGATTCAGGAAACTCTAATGCATGTATACCCATTGTGCGTGGTGTATAACATAAGACAACATAAGACCACGGAGCGCCATGAAACTCTAATGCATGTATAACCATTGTGCGTGGTGTATAACATAAGGCACTGGGCAAACACGGAGGTTCAGGAAACTCTAATGCATGTATAACCATTGTGCGTGGTGTATAACATAAGGCACTGAGCAAACACGGAGGTTCATGAAACTCTAATGCATGTATATAAACCATTGTGCGTGGTGTATAACATAAGGCACTGGGCAACCACGGAGGCTCAGGAAACTTTAATGCATGTATACCAATTGTGTGTGGTGTATAACATAAGACTAAAGGCAACCACGGAAGGCCATGAAACTCTAATGCATGTATAACCATTGTGCGTGGTTTATAACATAAGGCACTGAGCAACCACGGAGGTTCAGGAAACTCTAATGCATGTATAGCCATTGTGCGTGGTGTATAACATAAGGCACTGGGCAACCACGGAGGTTCAGGAAACTCTAATGAATGTATACCCATTGTGCGTGGTGTATAACATAGACAACAGGCAAACACGGAGGGCCATGAAACTCTAATGCATGTATACCCATTGTGCGTGGTGCATAACATAAGGCACTGGGCAACCACGGAGGTTCAGGAAACTCTAATGCATGTATACCCACTGTGCGTGGTGTATAACATAGACAACAGGCAACCACGGAGGGCCATGAAACTCTAATGCATGTATAACCATTGTGCGTGGTGTATAACATAAGGCACTGAGCAAACACAGAGGTTCAGGAAACTCTAATGCATGTTTACCCATTGTGTGTGGTGTATAACATAAGACTACAGACAACCACGGAAGGCCATGAAACTCTAATGCATGTATAACCATTGTGCGTGGTTTATAACATAAGGCACTGAGCAACCACGGAGGTTCAGGAAACTCTAATGAATGTATACCCATTGTGCGTGGTGTATAACATAGACAACAGGCAACCACGGAGGGCCATGAAACTCTAATGCATGTATACCCATTGTGCGTGGTGCAAAACATAAGGCACTGGGCAACCACGGAGGTTCAGGAAACTCTAAAGCATGTATACCCATTGTGCGTGGTGTATAACATAGACAACAGGCAACCACGGAGGGCCATGAAACTCTAATGCATGTATACCCGTTGTGCGTGGTGTATAACATAAGGCACTGGGCAACCACGGAGGTTCAGGAAACCCTAATGCATGTATAACCATTTTGCGTGGTGTATAACATAAGGCACTGGGCAACCACGGAGGTTCAAGAAACTCTAATGCATGTATACCCATTGTGCGTGGTGAATAACATAAGGCACTGGGCAACCACGGAGGTTCAGGAAACTCTAATGCATGTATAACCATTGTGCGTGGTGCATAACATAAGGCACTGAGAAACCACGGAGATTCAGGAAACTCTAATGCATGTATAACCATTGTGCGTGGTGCATAACATAAAGGCACTGGGCAAACACGGAGGTTCAGGAAACTCTAATGCATGTATACCCATTGTGCGTGGTGTATAACATAAGGCACTGGGCAACCACGGAGGTTCAGGAAACTCTAATGCATGTATAACCATTGTGCGTGGTGTATAACATAAGGCACTAGGCAACCACGGAGGTTCAGGAAACACTAATGTATGGATAACCATTGTGCAGGGTATATAACATAAGGCACTGGGCAACCACGGAGGTTCAGGAAACTCTAATGCATGTATACCGATTGTGCGTGGTGTATAACATAAGGCACTGGGCAAACGCGGAGGTTCAGGAAACTCTAATGCATGTATACCTATTGTGTGTGGTGTATAACATAAGGCACTGAGCAACCACGGAGGTTCAGGAAACTATAATGCATGTATACCCATTGTGCGTGGTGTATAACATAAGGCACTGGGCAACCACGGAGGTTCATGAAACTCTAATGCATGTATAACCATTTTGCGTGGCGTATAACATAAGGCACTGGGCAACCACAGAGGTTCAGGAAACTCTAATCTATGGATAACCATTGTGCATGGTGTATAACATAAAGGCACTTGGCAACCACGGAGGTTCAGGAAACTCTAATGCATGTATACCCATTGTGTGTGGTGTATAACATAAGACAATTGACAACCACGGAGGTACATGAAACTCTTATGTTGAAAGAGTATCACAAAACTTCACAATACACGTTTACTACCCTCAGATTTCGTCCGAGGGATATAGATTTAGCGTTGTCTGTACGTCCGCCCGTCCGTTACATATATTACGTCCGTTCCATAACTCTCACTTAGATGAAAGAATACATTTTCAAATGAATTGGCACACACATTCAACTCACCAGGACGACGTGTGTGTCACAGGATGACCTTAGTGGTTGGGCTAACTCAGGAAAGAATCAATGAAGGTGAATGCATTTACATAGTGAGTGTAATATATGAGTAATTTAATCATGTTTATATTACATGTATTAGGGGCATTGATTAACAGCGACGTACATAGCGTATACATGGCGTTGTAGAATATGTATACATTGCTACTCATCATTAGTAAAGCTTACATATATTGATTGAATAATGATTTGTTTGGGTAATGATAATTATGCAAGATTGTTATGTTTGTCAACCGACATCTAAAACGTATGTATAATTACAGCCTAAGCCATCCAGGATATAAGCCATCCAGGGTTGGAGTAAGCCATCTAGGTTTGGATATCCAGGAGTGGAGCTAAGCTTCCACGATTAACGTTTACGAGCGGTGGAGACGGTCCCCGTACCTGCGTCAGCATGGCCAGGTTTTACTAACGACAACCCCCGGGACACAAGGTGGGCCCGTTACCAGTCCTCACTGGAGGAATATCATTCACAATCTCAGTGGAGGTTAACTATCATTGCATCGCGTCATCAACCCTTACAGAAGGCATTTGATGACAATCATCCATTGAATTCGCGCATCATCATCTTCATGAGCTCTCGCGCATCACAGTTATCGCGCTAGATCAACATTGTTATAGCTTTAACAACACTTTAGTGTCTTAGACATTCAGTATTTATAACAATACTAAGAACGTCTTAAACGTTCATGAGAACATTATTTTCATAGTTCATTTGTGTATTCGCTTGTTTTTTTAGATAATTGTATATATATTAAACATATTTTAAAAGTTGCATTAAACTTATGTAAATGCATTCACCGTCATTGATTCTTTCCTGAGTTAGCCCAACCACTAAGGTCATCCTGTGACAACTGGTGTCAGAAGTGGGATTTTGGGCGACTACGGAGGGAAAGAATCAATAAGTGATCTTTATGATGATATACTAAATCTCTACTTATAATATTATTTTAGAATTGTGTACCACCCTCTGATCCATCAAGGCGACTGTCGACGATCACGGCCACAGTTTGGAAGACAAGTCAAGAGACGACAAGTGTAGGGTGAGTCCAAACTGTTGTTTTGTCCGTTCTTTCCTTGGCGCGAGGTCGCAGTGGTCTACACGACTGGGTCTGAGGCACTTTTGCTCAATAATCTGGGTGTTTGTTTTACCTCCCTTGATATACACATAGTATCCAATTAGGTTGGCGAACAAGACGTTCTACTCATGTTGTGACACTCAAGTATACTTATATTGATGGGAGAAGTAAATATACATGTACATGTTATACACCTTTCGATGATTGTTTAAGGTGTATGTCCAATATCAAATTAAGATATTTTATGTAGTGTATATGTTTTGTGGAAGTTAAATACTATCTATACATAACCGTTAGTAGTTAGCGCTAGTACAAATGTGTATGTACCTTGTCCTATGATGATGCCCATGTATTTACTGAGGACACAGTGACTTACCATTAGTAGTTAGGTGAGTAGAATTATTAGTGACGTGTGTATTGTAATTATTGTAGTTAGTAGTCCACAATGTCCATAGACATGACGTCCATAAAGGATCTTACGGAAATGGGTAAGGAGTTAGGGTATGCTGGAGAGGAGCTTAGAACCTTTGTTAAAGACGAACAGGCTAGGGAAAGGGAATTTAGACTTAAGGAAAGAGAATTAGCAAAGCAGGAAAGAGATGAAGAAAGTAGACTAGTTAAAGATAAGCTAGAATTAGAAAGTAGATTAGCTATAGAGAAGCTAGATGCTGATAAAGAGAAGCTAGAATTCGAAAGTAGATTAGCTAAAGAAAAGCGAGATGAAGAAAGTAGACTAGCCACAGAGAAGTTAGAATTAGAAGATAGGTTAGCTAAAGAGAATTTAGAATTAGAAAGTAGAATAGTAAGGGAGAAGCAAGAGTTAGAACATGAGAGGTTCGAAACAGATGGTAGACAAGCTAAGGCTAAGATGATAATGGAAAGGGAGCAAAAAGAGTTTGATCATAAGTTAGCTTTAGAGTTGGAAGCAGCTAAGACACATAGTAAGGACAGTGGAACTGTAGGGAAAGATAGTTATTCTGGGAAGTTAAAAGGTTCGAAGTTACCATACTTTGAAGCTGACAAAGATAACATGGACAGTTACTTGTTACGGTTCGAACGTTATGCTGAGTTACAGGAATGGATAAGATAAGTGGGCAGTTCATTTAAGTGCGTTATTGAGAGGCAAGGCCTTAGATGTATTTTCTAGATTACCTAGTGTAGATGCTCTTGACTATGACAAGTTAACGGATGCTCTTTTAAAGAGATTTGAGTTAACTGAAGAAGGTTTTAGAAAGCGGTTTAGAGTCATTTATTCAGTTTATTAGTAGGTCTAGAAATTACTTAGATAGGTGGTTAGATTTAGGGAAGGTAGCGCAGACTTATCAGGGCCTCATAGATTTCTTGTTGCGGGACCAGCTATTCAATGTTTGTAGTAGAGATCTGTTCTTATTTCTTAAAGAAAGAAAACTAACTAGTGTAGATGAAATGGCAACTCAAGCAGATCAGTTTGCCGAGGCTAGAGGTGGAGCTCATAATGTAGTGTCGAAAGACAGAACTTTTAGAGATAGGCAAGGGGACGATCATAAATAGAAAGGCCAGAGTGGAAACTATAGAGGTGGAGGTAGTTCGATGGGTGCTAGAGGAGGTAGCAATAGTGGTAACATAGGTAGACCTTTTATTCGTTGTCGTCACTGTAATGGGAATCATGCTTCACATGAGTGTAGGAAAGCGGTGAAAGTGTCCGCTGTCGTAGACAATTTTAGTGACAATAGTAGAGTGGACAACAATGTAGGTAGTCCGAACCAAGGGTTTAACAACCCATGGAATTTCGGTAGAGGTAGAGGTGGTCAAAACCGAGGTAGAGGTAGAGGTAGAGGTAGTAATAGTCCGGTTATTAAAACCGAGAGTAGTAGCTGTTGTGTTAAAGCGGATGGTGTAATGGCGAAGATCGGAACATGTCTCTTTCCGTATGCAAATCTTCCAACGGCAGATGGTAGAGTGAATGGCACGGACGTAATTGTAATGAGGGATACAGGTTGTACAGGTGTGGTAGTTAGGCGTAGTTTAGTTACGGATGACCAGTTGGTAGGTAAACAGGCACCGTGTATGTTGTTAAATAAGTCGGTAGAGCATGTGCCAATAGCGATAATAGATGTAGAAACACCTTTCTTTAAAGGGACTACAGAGGCACTATGTATGGATGACCCGATGTATGATTTAACGATAGGGAACATAGAAGGTTCAGCACTTCCGGTAATGTCCGATTTTAGAAGTAGCATAAGTAATGCCGTAGAGACTAGAGCGCAGGTTCAGAAGCAAGCTCAGGCTTATAGAAAATTAAAGGTTCCTGCAGCCGTAGGTGACATATCTAAAGCGGAGTTATTAGAAGCACAAACTCAAGACGAGTCATTAGGTCCTTGTAAGGTGAAGGCCAAGGATGGTGTAGTGAAGAAGTGTAAAGGGTCCGGTAGTTGTAAGTTTGTAGATAAGAATAGGTTATTGTACAGAGAATTTGAAGATAGTGGTAGTAGACAGTTTCACCAATTAGTGGTACCTACCCAGTATAGAACGACGGTGCTTAAGGTAGCTCATGAGTCGATTATGGGAGGTCATTTAGGCGTAAAGAAAACGTCAGATAGAGTATTGGCAGAATTTTATTGGCCAGGCGTTAGTGGAGATGTAACTAGGTATTGTAGGTCCTGCGATGTATGCCAAAGGACAGTACCAAAAGGGCGAGTGACCAAAGTACATTTAGGACAGATGCCACTGATAGATACACCATTTAAACGGGTAGCCGTAGACTTAGTTGGACCAATTTTTCCAGTGTCGGATAGGAAAAATAGGTACATTTTAACCATGGTAGACTATGCAACTAGGTATCCGGAGTCAGTAGCATTGCCCTCAATTGAAACTGAGAGAATAGCTGAGGCATTAGTTGATATGTTTAGTAGGCTAAGTGTACCAGAGGAAATGCTGACTGATTGTGTGTCACAGTTTACGTCAGAACTTATGGCTGAAGTAAGCAGGTTATTGTCTTTGCGTCAAATCATGACAACACCATATCACCCTATGTGTAACGGGTTAGTCGAACGATTTAACGGGACGTTAAAGCAAATGTTACGGCGTATGTGTACCGAGAGACCCAAAGATTGGGACAAGTATCTCAATGCTTTATTGTTTGCATTTAGAGAGGTTCCACAAGAGAGTTTAGGATTTTCTCCGTTTGAGTTATTGTACGGTAGGTCAGTTAGAGGTCCCATGAGGATTCTTAGAGAGATGTGGGCAGGTGAAGTAGATAGTGATGAGGTTAAGACTACATATCAGTATGTTTTAGATCTGAAGGAGAAACTAGAGGAGACTTGTAAGATAGCTCAAAGTCAGTTAGTTAAGGCAAGTACCAAGTACACACGGTACTATGACCAGAAAGTTAGAGCTAGGAAGTTTAAGATAGATGACCAGGTGTTACTGTTACTCCCGACCGACAATAACAAGTCGTTATTACAATGGAAAGGTCCGTTTTACGTTAGAGGGATAGCGAACACTATGGATTACCGTATCGAGATAAACGGAAAGTTAAAGACCTTTCATGCAAATATGCTGAAAGAGTATATCAGTAGAACCGATATTGGGCAACAAGGGGTGTTAACCGTAGTTAATGTTGCAGTTATTGAGGATAGTGAGGAAGACAGTAGTGAGGACACTAGTCCCATGTATTTTCCCACTAGTGTAGGTAGGGAGACAGCAGCCGATGTAGACATATCGGGCATGCTTAGTGTAGAGCAGCAACGAGAGATGGGTAGTTTACTCTCGGAGTTCAGTGATGTCTTACCGAAAACCCGGGGCAGACAGATGGAGTGCAACATGATATTGTACTCACATCAGGGGAACCAATTAGAATTAAGGGGTATCCCATACCATTTCACACCCGATCAATTGTTGATGAGGAGGTGAAAGACATGTTGAAATTGGGTGTCATCGAACCTTCAAACGCCCCATTTTCATCCCCAGTCGTACTTATTAAGAAGAAAGATGGGTCAATTCGATTCTGCATCGATTTTAGGCAGCTCAATAAACGTACCATCTGTGATGCAGAGCCAATGCCTAATATTGAGGAGGTATTCTCTAAACTTGCGGGATATTCGTATTTCTCCAAGTTAGACCTCAGTAAAGGTTATTGGCAAGTCCCACTTTCAGACCGAGCTAAAGAGATGACCTCCTTCGAAACTTCGCAAGGACTTTTTAAGTTCAAGGTCATGCCCTTTGGTCTCGTAAACGCCCCAGCAACATTCTGTAGGCTAATGAGGAAAGTCCTGAAGGATTTGTCCAACACAGACAGTTTTGTAGATGACATCCTGGTGTTTACAACAACATTTGAAGACCATATTAAGGCTCTACGTAATCTGTTGGAACGGCTACGCCGGTTTAAACTGACTGCAAAACCTAGCAAGTG
This sequence comes from Cyrtodaria siliqua, assembly GCA_037043455.1. Classification (NCBI taxonomy): domain Eukaryota; kingdom Metazoa; phylum Mollusca; class Bivalvia; order Adapedonta; family Hiatellidae; genus Cyrtodaria; species Cyrtodaria siliqua. The sequence continues at coordinate 73,289 of JAWPHD010010017.1, forward strand.
TCACATAGGTTACGCAGATATAGAGTGTCTGGGTCATGTTTTCGGGAGGGACCAGAAATTGAAACCCAACCCCGACAAGGTTAAGGCAATTCAGGAAGCACCAAGACCCGAGACAAAGAAACAAGTTAGGTCATTTTTAGGGTTGGCGGGTTTTTACAGGAAGTTTATTCCAAACTTTTCGGCTATAGCTGCACCTTTGTCAGACTTGACAAAGAAAGGTCAACCCAATAGGATAACTTGGTGGGGGGGGGGGGGGGGGTGGGGGGGGGGGAAGCCAGGAGCGAGCTTTTGTCTCTTTAAAGGGGAGTCTGGTCAAAACCCCAATACTCAAATTACCTGAACTTGACCAGGAGTTTATCCTCAGAACGGATGCCTCCGATATCGGGGTGGGTGCAGTCCTACTGCAAGAGCAAGATGGGTGTAGTCTCCCCGTGGCTTACGCAAGTCGGAAACTATTACTCCGGGAATGTAACTACTCTGTTATCGAAAGGGAGTGTCTTGCAGTAGTGTGGGGTGTCAGTAAATTCCACCGATATGTTTTTGGTAAGGAATTTGTCTTGGAGACTGACCACCAACCGTTAGCTTATATGAATAAAGCAATGGTAACTAACAGTAGGTTAATGAGGTGGGCACTGACTCTGCAGCCTTACCGGATGAAAATTAAAGCGATCCGAGGAAAGGACAATATTGGGGCAGACTATTTAAGTCGCCGCACATAATGGCTGGTTTAATACAATAGTGTATTGCAGTGTATTGTACAATAGTAGTATATGTTACGACAGGGTAGTGTACAATTGTAGAATAGTGTTGAAATTGTAATTACATATTATAGTTAGGTTATAACTGCAGTGGATGTTTTCCGGAAGACGGTCGTTGTACTGGCTGAAGGTTACATCCCTCGGTAGTAATATTTACATACTCAAGTGATTGAGCGATCAGCTTGTACGTTTTGTCGCTCATTTGCTCAGAAGAATTAATAGTTTCTTAACGTGTAAATATTAATTATCATTTTGTTGAATTTTAAAAGTGTAGCACTTTCTTTAAGTGGGGAGATGTTGTCACAAAATGTCACGGGTAGAGCGTACTGGTCGTACATAGCTCTTGTAAGTTATCGGTTACACCCAAATCTATTGTTCGAGTTAAAACAATTTCACAATATTCATGATCTATTCATGTAACACGTAAAAGCGTGCACATTTTAAGTGGCCGCCAGAGAGGCCGTGTCATAAGTTTAGTTTTGTGCTAATGCATGTAAACGTATAGGTATATCTTCCTTAAACGGCAAAATTGTATAAGGGGCCTCTCGTGTAGATTCAATACTGCAGATTTAGCCACGTTTGTCACGGACTGAACGGGGGAAATAATGATTTGGGCGTAATGTTTGCTATAAAACCCATTGTCTTCTAGCCCTCGCCGGGATGATCGATAGTACTTTGTTGGAACAGAGATTGGACGGCAAAATTCATAGGCAACATGTGGTTAGTAGTTTTATTAAACTTTTATCGTACATTTGTATTCAGTGGGCGGCGCCATCTTGTTTGGCGGTTACGACATCCGGTTAGCATTGATGTTTCTCAAACATAACTTTAGACTAGCATATGATTTTGAAGTTACTTTATGAGATGTAATTATTGTAATTGATCATTAATTGTAAAACAATATTAATTTGATAACAGTGGATAATAGGTGCATTAGTTAACGTTGGCGTATAACTCAGTGATTGTAATACACGATTGTTAACATTAGTTAACAATGAGATGAGTGACAAGAATAAATGCGTGCATGCATAACTCAGTGAGTGTAATATATGAGTAATATGATCATGTTTATATTACATGTATTAGGGGCATTGATTAACAGCGACGTACATAGCGTATACATGGCGTTGTAGAATATGTATACATTGCTACTCATCATTAGTACAGCTTACATATATTGATTGAATAATGATTTGTTTGGGTAATGATAATTATGCAAGATTGTTATGTTTGTCAACCGACATCTAAAACGTATGTATAATTACAGCCTAAGCCATCCAGGATATAAGCCATCCAGGGTTGGAGTAAGCCATCTAGGTTTGGATATCCAGGAGTGGAGCTAAGCTTCCACGATTAACGTTTACGAGCGGTGGAGACGGTCCCCGTACCTGCGTCAGCATGGCCAGGTTTTACTAACGACAACCCCCGGGACACAAGGTTGGCCCGTTACCAGTCCTCACTGGAGGAATATCACTCACAATCTCAGTGGAGGTTAACTATCATTGCATCGCGTCATCGACCCTTACAGAAGGCATTTGATGACAATCATCCATTGAATTCGCGCATCATCATCTTCATGAGCTCTCGCGCATCACAGTTATCGCGCTAGATCAACATTGTTATAGCTTTAACAACACTTTAGTGTCTTAGACATTCAGTATTTATAACAATACTAAGAACGTCTTAAACGTTCATGAGAACATTATTTTCATAGTTCATTTGTGTATTCGCTTGTTTTTTTTAGATAATTGTATATATATTAAACATATTTTAAAAGTTGCATTAAACTTATGTAAATGCATTCACCGTCATTGATTCTTTCCTGAGTTAGCCCAACCACTAAGGTCATCCTGTGACAGTGTGGAACCCAACACCCGGGTCTGTATATTCAAGGTCAAGGTCATACACCTCCTCGTATATGCATATACTGAGGTCCATTTCGTCTCCGATCCATAACTCTCAAATGCTTGGAGAGATTTTAAATATAAATTAGAACAAATACTCAACCCATCAAGACCACCGAAAACCCGGTCTGTATACTTCTATATTCTGAGGTCCATCTCGTGTTCGCCCCATAACTCTAACATTATTCTTAGAGTGTTTTGAAATAAATTGACACAAATACTCAATTTATCAAATACGTGCAGAACCCAACACCCGGTTCTGTATCTGCAACGCCAAGGGCCATGTCATAAAGGTCATATACCTCTTTTATGCTTATATAATATGTCCATTTTGTGTCCGCCCCTTAAATATCACATGCTGGGCGGTGATTAGCAGTTCGTTCGTAAGCACTCTAGCACCTTCATCTTCATCCGATCTTTACCAAATATCGCTCTCGATTTTTGATAATAATAAAAGCTCAAACGAATTTGACATTCAGCTAGATCGGATTAGTAACACTAGACATTTGACCCTTGGTGTATTCCTGTACGAAAAAAACAGACGTAAACCAGGCGTAAAGTAGACGGATTCCAATATTTAGGCTTAAACGATGTTTATTTTAACTTATTAATACTGTGTTACCAACTCAAATTGTGTGTGTATTGTATGCTTATATCTGGAAAATGTAGTAAAACATACTTGATTAGAACGTTAGTTATAAGTGAAACCTAATACAAAGGAATAATTTTACAACAATGCACTGTCTGAGGTAAGAATAAATTTCACATTGTTCTTATACATACAGACCTAAACTGTACTACGCTACTAATAATTCAACACTATTTATTAGCTCATATTAGAACCTGACTGGATAATATGAACTGTGTATTGTTTCATATGATTTATTTACCTAATTGATGTGGCTTTATTCATTTATTAATAAATTGTTGGTAGTACACAAAGTTCATGATGTTTTCTTTCGATAAATGATCGAAAGTAACTCATTTGCATATTACGCCTGATATTCCCGTCATTTTACTAAGCCGGGCCAAGCGACGACCGACATTTTTGCATTTTACGTCATCCTAAACAACGCCCGTCGATTATTCCAGGCGTACCTCATTTGCATATTACGCCTCAAATTCCTGCTACTTGACGTCTTGTTTCCGTCTGGGTGACGCCTGTTTTTTCTATTTAATTTAATGGCGACTGATTATTTGACGCATGGAATTTTTAAAAAAAAATACGCATTATTTCCTGGCGTCGAATTTCGTACAGGTTGGAAATAATGCTATATTTTGCTTATTTTACACCAGGGACGTTCCTGATTACACTCTAATATTTACAAAACATGGACAGATTGTTGATATCAGTGAACGCTCGGACAAGTTCGATTCTCAGTTAGATCGGAATAGGGACACGAAAGTTATGGAGTTTAATTTATTGAAAATGTATATGTTTTATTTCGTTATCGTTCTAGCTTAACCAGTATTGTCAATGATGTCATTAAAAGCTCTGACGTGTTTGAAAACAAGACATATCGGACAAGAAACAGCAGATTTATTCCCTTTGATTTATTTTAAAAAGAAAGTTTTTATAAACGTATATTTTGTTTTGTTAACGTTGATTTCATCTGATCTGTATCAAACTCTCCAAAATGAAAACTCGGCTATGCTAAAAAAACACACAGCCATATCCGACATAAACGATATGGGGCTAGAGTTATGAACCTTGATTTATTGAAAACAATGCCATAGTTCGCTTTGTTAAATCTTTTTATCACATAACTTGCGGTGTTTGGAGTCATGATATAGTAATCTATAAAAGCTCGGAAAAGTTTGAGAAACAGCCATATCTGACTCCACCTTCCCTCCGCCCCCTCCTTCTCTTCTTTTTATAACGTTATATCGGCCATAGAAGAAAGTGCGGACAAGAACTAGCTATATCGGACTATAAACAGCAGAGTTATGGCCCTTGAATAGTTAAAAATGCTAAACTTATACTGTGTTAACTCGAGCTCCTTCATATTCGATCTTTACCAACCAAACGTGTTCAAAATGTTAATATCGCGATAAAAGCTCTAAGAAGTTTGAAAAACTGCCATATCTGACCCTTCCCCTCCCCCTCAACACCACCACCATCCCCGCACAGGCACACCCACCCAACACTACGACCCCCGTCCCCAACACCTCTCCGACATTTTTTAAAAATAAATAATGTATGTAATAAATGAAGTTGCCCCGGTAATAAAAGAAAGAAACTGCAGATGTGACCCTTGAATTGTTTTAAAATGTTATCAATTTTGAATTTTGATACTCTAGCTACTACATTTTTCATAACCAGTCAAATGTAAGCAGAAAGACAGAATTGTGGCATTTGATGAAAATAGCTATGTTTTGCTTTATAAACACTCCATTTTTAGCCACTTAGTTGTCCGTCCGTTCTCAAGACGATATGGCCTTCATTTTTTCATCCGATCTTTATCAAACTTTACCAGATTGTTCATGTCAATGAAAGCTCGGATAATTTCGAAAACCACCCAGATCTGACTAGTAACAGCGGAGTTATGGCCCTTGACTTAGTTAAAAGTGCTATATGTTGGCTCGTTAAGACGATTGGGCCCTCATTTTACATCTGATCTGTACCAATCTTTGCCAAATTGTTGGTATCAATGACAGCTCGGATAAGTTCGGTAACTAGATAGATCGGACCAGTTATACCCGAGTTATGGTCCTTGATTTTCTTAATATGCTATATATAATGTATGCAGTCCATCCGTCTGTCCGTAATGGCTGTCATTCCTAAATGACAGCAAATACTTTTTTCATATTTAGTAAATATACTGCATATGACCCAAATATACTGCATATGACCCAAGGGGGTACATCAAAGGTTTCGGATATTTGCTCCACCCACTGGAGTCCCCCTTGGAGGTAATTTGGTAAAAAATCACAAAAAAAATGCATATCTTGTCCAAATGTGAATGGATTTGATTCTAATGTTGTATGATCATTTAGGGACTCAAGGCACAACGGATATTTTCCTTTCTGCATACAGAGGCCCCTCTACAGGGGTACAATTTGGGGCAGTAATTTAATTTACTATTGCAGAGTTTCGGCATTGTGACGCTTACTCCTACTATACACTTTGAGATCTCAAATTCATGTTCGGTGTTTTTCTTAGTTGGGATGTGTAGATTCGCAATAAGGTTTCGGATTTTGGTTCTGCCCATTGGGCCCCCTGTGAGGTAATCGGGTCAAATATCACCCCAAAAAAATGCTTATCTTGTCCAAATGTGAATAGTTACGATTCTAGTTTGGTATTGTCATCTATGGACTCGAGACACAACATATATAAAATGGGTTTTGGCCTCCTGCATAAAGGGTCCCTCTACATGGGAACTACGCTCCTTAGTCAGCGGACGTATTTACCATTTCGTTTATTACATAGTAATCTATAACCGATGCAAAGGAACAACATGGGAACATGCAGTAATTTACTATTACGAGTTTCGGGCTTGTGATGTTAACTCCTTCTAGCCTTTCATATTCGAAGTTCGTGTGTGGTGCATTTCTTAGTTTAGGATGTGTAGATGCGCAATAACCTTTCGAATTTTGGTTCAATCCGATAGAGCCCCATAGCGGGTAGTCAGGTAAGAAAATACAACAAAAAATGCATATCTTGTCCAAATGCGAATGCTTTTGATTCTTATTTGGTATGAACATTTAGGAACTCGAGGCACAACATTTATAAAACGGGGTTTGTCCTCCTGTGTAAAGGGTCCCCTTTACAGGGAACTTGGGGCGCAGATTTACTATTACAGAGTTTCGGCCTTATGACACTAACTCCTTTTATACTCTTTGAGATTTCAAGTTCGTGATTTTGGCTTCACCCATTGGAGCCCTAGGAGGTAATCGGGTAAAAAATCACAAAAAAAAATACATACCTTGTCCAAATGTGAAATATTATGATCATAATTGTGTATGGACATTTATGGACTTGAGGCACAACATATAGAAAACGGGTTTCGATTTTCTACATAAAGGAGCCCTTCTACAGGAGTACAAAAAAAGAGTATGATAATAGACCTTTGGAAACGGCCGAGCACGACACATACGAAATATTGCAGTCTCGGTTTGATTGAGACTGTTCATGAGCGGTAGTGAAATAAGCTAGCTACCGCTCACGCCCTCTAGCCCCGGGTTGAGCAGAACTCAATATTAATAAAATCAATAGTACACAATTTTAACCATCCCGAAGATGGCATGCATATGGCGGTGGACATGGGGTTTATGGCTTTCCCATGTCGTACGGCGTATGGTCCCAGTATCTAATAAAATTAAATGCCCCGAAGAGCGAAATAAACATAATGGAATTTAGTTGGGAGCAGCGGCTATGAAGCCTGCGTATCACAAGTAACAGCCAAAAGACTAAATTAAAAAGCAGACAACATATCCTATAAGTGGTTAACAATACCCAGAGCCTTTTATCGGCCGGGGAACTTGGCAGTAATTTAATTACAGAGTTTCCGCCTTGTGACGCTAACTCCCTCTATACCATTTGAGATTTCAAGTTCATGTGTGGTGTATTTATTAGTTAAGGGTGTGTAGAGCCATACTACGTACGTTTTCGTATTTTGGCTCCATACGCCGTGCCCCCACTACGGGGTAATCGGGTAAACAAGCACCAAAACAAAAATCCATATCTTGTCCATATGTTGATTTTTATTTGGAATAAAACGGGGTTTGTCTTCCTGCGTACACGGGATCCTCTACATTGGTAGAACTTTGGGAACTTGCAGTAATTTATGTTCCCATTTTGGTCAATGCACGGCAAAAGGTTTTGTCATAAGTGGTACAACTAATTTTTTCCAACCCTCCGCGAGTTACTAGTATCAATGATTAAACATATCCTAGCTAGTATATAGGAATTTAATTTTGTTTATTTTCTGACAAAAATCCATATCTTGTCCATATGTGATTGCATTTGATTCTTATTTGATATAAAACGGGTTTTGTCCTCCTGCATACAAGGGCTCCTCTACATTTTTAGAACTTGAGGAACTTGCAGTAATTTATGTTCCCATTTTGCTCAATGCACGGCAAAGGGTTTTGTTATAAGTGCTACAACTATAGTTTTCCAACCCTCCGCGAGTAACTAGCATCAAGGATTGAAAAAATCCCGGCTAGTATATAGGATTTTTTATTATTATTATTTTCTGAACTTACCAGACCTCTTTCTGACACGGTCGTTTTTAAGTGGGTTATGTATAACATTGGTTTCAATAGGGAAAAAAAACTTCTTTTTTTTTAAATGAAACAAATCTCCTAGATAGATCAAATCAGGTTAATTTTTGTGGTAAACTTTTTTTGCACTTTAATCGTACCTGTCGAAGCTTGCAAGTAATAATAGACATATTGAAATAGTGTTTGCGGTAGTTTTTATGTGGGTTGTGAATTTGGTTTCAACAATTTTTTTTATTAAATTGGCCAAAAAAAATCAAAATATTCTCCTGGATAATCATGTTCATTTTGTACAGGGTTAAATCTTTGTTTGGACTTTGTCCTTTGTCCATTTCAGACACAAACGTGTGTCGTGTAAGATCCTCTATATCTATTCTTTTTTTCATCTGCTGTTTACCAAACTTGGTCAGAGAGTTTATTTCAAGGAACGCTTGTTCAAGTTTAATAACTAACCAAACATGAGCCGAAACAGCAGATTTTAACCATTGACTAAATGAAAAGTGCAATGTGTTGCTATGGTAACTATGTAGGTTCTTCATTTGTCATCCAATCTTACTAAACGTGTTTAGAAGGCTAACATCAATAAAAGCTCGGAAAAGTTTGAGAACCAGCCATATCTGACTCCACCTTCCCTCCGCCCCCTCCTTCTCTTCTTTTTATAAAGTTATATCGGCCATAGAAGAAATTGTGGACAAAAACTAGCTATATCGGGCTATAAACAACAGAGTGATGGCCCTTGAATAGTTAAAAATGCTAAGCGTTTACTGAGTTAACTCGAGCTCCTTCATCTTTTATTCGATCTTTACCAACCAAACGTGTTCAAAATGTTAATATCCCGTTAAAAGCTCTAAGAAGTTTGAAAAACTGCCATATTTGACCCTCCCCCTCCACCTCAACACCACTGCAATCCCCACCCAACACTACGACCCCCCCCCCCCCCCCCCCACCTCTCCGGCATTTTTTAAAAATAAAAAATAATGTATGTAATGAATGAAGTTGCCGCGGTCATAAAAGAAAGAAACTGCAGAAATGTGACCCTTGAATTATTTTAAAATGTTATATATTTTGAATTTTGATACTCTAGCTATTACATTTTTCATAACCAGTCAAATGCAAGCAGATAGGCAGAATTGTGGCATTTGATGAAAATAGCTACGTTTTGCTTTATAAACACCCTAGGTCCTTCATTTTTAGCCAAAGGCCATGGGATGGCCAGTTGTTCGTCCGTTAACTTTTATCTCACGACGATATGGCCTTCATTTTTAATCGGATCTTTACCAAACTTTACCAGATTGTTAATGTCAATGAAAGCTCGGACAAGTTCGAAACCAGCCAGATCAAACTAGTAGCAGAGGAGTTATGGCCCTTGATTTAGTTAAAATGCTATATTTTACCTCGTTAAGACGATAGGGCCTTCGTGTTTTATCCGATCTTTACCCAACTTTACCAAATTGTTAATATCAATGAAGCTCGGACAAGTTCGAAAACCAGCTAGATCGGGACCAGTAACAGCAGAGCTATGGCCCTTCGTTTAGTTAAAATATTATATTTTACCCCGTTAAGGCAATAGGTCGTTCATTTTTCATCTGATCTTTACCAAACTTTACCAGATTACTAATATAGATGAAAGCTCGGATAAGTTAGAAAACCAGTGAAATCGGATCGGTAACACCGGAGTTATGGCCTTGATTTAGTTAAAAGTGCTATATTTTGCCTCTTAAGGACGATTGGGCCTTCTTTTTACATCGGATCTGTACCAAACTGTGCCAAATTGATGACAGCTCGGATAAGCTTGGTAACTAGACAGATCGGACCAGTTATACCCGAGTTATGGCCCTTGGTTTTCTTAATATGCTATATATAATGTATGCAGTCCATCAGTCCGTCTGTCTTAAATGACAGCAAATACTTTCTTCATATTTAGTAAATATACTGCATCTGACCCAAATATACTGCATATGACCCAAGGGGGTGCAGCAAAGGTATCGGATTTTTGCTCCACCAACTGGGGTCCAACTTGGAGGTTATTTGGTAAAATATCACAAAAAATGCATATCTTGTCCAAATGAGAATGGATTTGATTCTAATGTTGTATGATCATTTAGGGACTCAAGGCACAACGTTCTTTTTCATACAGGGGCTCCTCTACAGGGGTACAATTTGTGGCAGTATTTAATTTACTATTGCTTAGTTTCGGCATTGTGACGCTAACTCCTGCTATACACTTTGAGATCTCAAGTTCATGTGTGGTGTTTTTCTTAGTTGGGACGTGTAGATTCGCAATAAGGTTTCGGATTTTGGTTCTGCCCACTGGGCCCCCTGTGAGGTAATTGGGTAAAAAATCACCAAAAAAAAATGCTTATCTTGTCCAAATGTGAATAGTTACGATTGTAGTTTGGTATTGTCGTTGATGGACTCGAGACACAACATAAATAGAATGGGTTTTGTCCTCCTGCATAAAGGGGCCCCCTCTACATGGGACCTACGCTCCCTAGTCAGCGGACGTATTTACCACTTCGTTTATTAATTTATAACCGATGCAAAAAAAGTACATGGGAACAACATTGCAGTAGTTTATTATTACGAGTTTCGTGCTTGTGACGTTAACTCCTTATATAACCTTTCATATTTGAAGTTCATGTGTGGTGCATTTCTTAGTTTGCGCAATAACTTTTCGAATTTTGGTTCCATCCGATAGGGCTCCATAGCGGGTAATCAGGTAAGAAAACACAACAAAAAATGCATATCTTGTCCAAATGCGAATGCTTTTGATTTTAATTTGGTATGGCCATTTAGGAACTCGAGACACAACATTTAAAAAACGAGGTTTCAAATGATTGTATTCATACTAAAATCTATGATAAGAGAGATGATTTCAATTTTAACATCGTTATCTATCCACAACTGGATGGAGATGTACCTCGTGCAACCTCATACGGAGTGTATATCTCCCAACTCATTCGATTTGCTAGAGCGTTTAATTTCAATGATCGAAATCAAGTTATTACAAATAAACTTCTTCAGCAAGGTTTTCGTTATCACAAACTACGTAGATCTTTCTCTAAATTCTACCGCCACAACGAGGGCCTGCTGGTAAAGTACAACACCAACCTTAAAACACTTCTGCGACTAGGCATATCACAACCCTCATTTTAAGAAGATGTGATCTATAAACTTCGAAAGTTAAAGGGGTCTGACGGGTTTCCTGGCCGCTTTACAAATTTAATCAGGAAGTTCGACAGAAAAGAATATAACCCTTTGGTTTACAGCGCACTGCATGTTTAGTGATATATATGTAACTTGGGGTTTCTGGCTTAAATCTATCGTTTTACTCGAGTTTGATCAAGAAACGCCCAAGTTACATATATATATATAAAAAACTCCAACTACAAGGTGCTGAAATAAGCTGAGCCAGAGTTATATTCTAGGATTTTTTAATAAAAGTTGATTTGTTATCAAAATTACACCCAAATCAACGAATAAACACGAAATCAACAAAATATGATTTTCTTATAAAAACTTTTACCACAAGGTGCTGAAATAAGCTGGGTTAGAGTTATATTTTAAGATTTCTTAATAAAAGTTGATTTGTCATCAAAATTACACCCAAAATCAACAAAAATAGTCTGATTCTGTACTTTTTGTAATCTTTATAATTTTAAAATATTTCTTTAATTAAATATGATTTTCAAGGATTATTTAGGAGAGAATCATATAAATTGATTCTTCCGCATCAGATTTCTATATGTCTCGTAAAGAAAGACTGCAAACGAAAACGATAAAAGTAGAGAAAACAAAACAAAAAGAAACAAGCTGCAAACTATGCTAGCATGTCTTTTTTTTTTCTACTATACCATACATGTAGTATACAATTTTCATCTACTAAATATATTTTTATCTACATGAATACAAAGGTGGATCATACTCAAATTAATTCAATTAATAATGACGCCACAGTATTCACAGCGTTAGCGTTGGCAACCTTGCATACAAAGTTAATAACAGAACCAGCACTAATATCTAAAGGTCTATCAAAGTTATGATTGCGTGGGGTGGTGTGAAGCGTTATACTAGTACCATGATTGATTCTTTAACACCATTGACAGAGACTACTACAGACACGTCACCAATTATAGGTTCACTTGCTAAACATAAAAAACACAATCCGCCTACGGCGTGTCATTACATACCCCACATTTGTTTCTCTTCCACCATTACCAAATCACCATTACCAAAGTAAAGCAGCTTTACCAGCTAGGTTGGCAAGGAGCTTACCAAGATTACTTTTTTTTTATCCAGTCCTTGATACTTGATGGATCAGGTTTTGGAGTTGGCTTTGGAGTTGGCTTTGGAGTTGGCGCAGCACTTGATGTGGGAATAATAGCATTAACTATCACCCCAAGAATCATACCAAATGCAGCCAGGATACTAACAATAGTAATACCTTGTTCCCTAAACAAGGTTTTGATCCTCTCACCAAGAGTTGTATCCTCATTTAACATTTTGTTTATTGTCTCTCTTATTCTGCTTACTTGGTTACGAAAAGTTTCTCTGTTTTCATTTATAGCATCCATTCTTGCTCCTCTCTCAAATTCAAGGTCTTTGATGCGGTCGCTAATTCTATTTATCTGGAATTCATCATCGTCAGTCTTAGCTTGTTCTAACGTTTGTTTTTCTTTTGTTAGGTCTTTATCAAGTTGTGTGAGTTTCGCCAAGTTATTGATATGTTCTTCCTTGGCAGCTGTCATCGCTTTCACTATTCCATCCATTTCACGCTTGTCTATATTTGTTTGTGTTTCAACACCAGAAAGTTCATCCCAGTCATGAAGTGACTGTACTGTGTTATCCATAATATGTGATACATTTCGTAATGGAATAGCATCCACGTCCGGTAAATCGTTTCTTGTGCTCTCCAACGCTTGTCGAGCTTTTTGTGATAATTTTGTTTTACTGTTATACTCTGGCAAATTCAAAAATTGTCTTACCGCCCTTGTTCCCCCATATCTAATAACCTTTGTTATATTCATTTACCAAAGAACGAAGGGAAAGGTATTCAAAAGAACCTTGCATGGCAGTTATTCTTATTTCTTTATCACCAACAACCCAGTATAATGTTTTACCATCATCTGATATTTTAAACTGGTCATAATCCATTTTGTTCGGTGCCATCTTATATATCGTTTTTCTATTTCATTATAAAAGGATTTTACAAGATTTTTCTTGTAATCTTCAAGTTGAGATTCTCTTACTTCCCCCCGAAGGTCAGCAAGATGGTCGCGTTGATTAAGAAATCTTCTCTGAACAGGTTCATTAGGTACCGTCGGTGCATCATCATCATCAAATTCATAATATTCATCCATATCTGGATCAAACGTAGGATTGTCAAACTCAAATCCACCCTCAGCCATTGTTTATTTTTTTTAATTTTAAAAAATATATTCAAAAATAAAAAACAATGTCTGCATACGGAAACAAACTCAACCCTCATAGAAAACTGAGAGCCTTTGGGTGTCAAGGGCATCCGCACAAGTGTAGTAATAAATAATAATCCATCAACAATAGACCAAAACCAGCAACTGCTTGTGAGATTTCCCAATCTAAGTACTAATGATGTGATAGTTCCACGTACTGCTCGTCGTGCCTTTGAAATAGAACTTAAAAGTACAGACGCCAACGCTACTGTATACAAGAATCTGGGTAGAGCAATTGTGAAGAAAATGACAATAAGAATAAGTGGCAATGAAGTCATGTCAATAGACGACAGTGATATATATCATTGTTATGTAGATTTATGGAAATGCCCCACCGAACGATTAAACATGTATTACCAAGGTGTTAGTGAGACAAACATGCTAAAACATACAGTTGGTGCAGATGATGCTTCCTCAGACGCCGATGATGAAGCTGTAGCAGCAGCTTATGGACCACTCGACTTTGAAATGTTAGAAAGTCATATGTCATTTTATCAAGCGGGGCTTGATGATAGGTTAGAATATGAACTAACGTTTAATGATTATAACAAAATTATCAAAAGCAGTGATGCTACTGCATCTTATGTAATAAAGAATATTTGCTTGGAATTTGATATGGTTAGTGATGTTGAATTAACCAGACAAATAAGACAGCAAACCAATGGTAAGATGTCATTTATGTATGATCGTATCTTGCGACATAGAAAAATAAAAGCAAACAAATCTGATACCCTTTGGGATATCAACATTAATGTACCAGCACTGAGCATGAAAGGTATTTTAATGCTGTTTGAAGACCCAGAAAGAACAGACACGGAATTATTTTACAACCCAACGATTGAAAAGGTTGAAATGACAATAGAGGGCGTACCAAATCAGTTGTATAGTCATGGCATGAAGGCATATCAACACTGGGATGAAATCAACAAATATTTTGCCTTAACATCAAAAAGAAACAAAGAGACAGACATAGTGGCGAGGGACTTATGCTTTACCATTGTTTCTCTTAAGACCTATCTAACAAAATCATATGCTTTGTGGCTTGACCTTAGAACATGCGATGACAATTTATTACACGGCAGTGGAAGAAGAATAGAAAACGGCAGCGAAGGCATGACGATACTAATAAATAAAAATGCAGAAGCAGATCAACCTTTAAATATTTATCTATATATAATACAAGATGTAGGAATCAATTTTGAAGATGGAAGATTCAAAGGAGTACGATACTAGTTTGCGCATACAAAAATATCCTAAATATCCACACAGTGCCATTATCTGTGGTCAGACAGGCTGCGGTAAAACAGAGTTTGTTCCTGACATACTTGAACAAGAGTATGTTGGAGTTTTTGAACATATAATTATTTTGTGTCCGACTATAAAGTGGAACGAGGCTTATAAAAATAGGCCCCGGATAGGTGATGTAACACACCCGAGAGATAAAAAAACAAAACAATTGTCAATCTCGTTAGCAACGGCAAAGAAATGCTACAAGAACTGTTGCGTTTATTTTTCAAACAATTATTGAAAGATTTGAGGGAGCAAGCAAAATGGTTGTGTATGTTTTACACCAAGGACAGAGTTATGAAAATTGTTTGAGAGAGAATGATGTTATTCCGACGCTGGAGGAGAGAACCATCTAATAAGAAAAGCTTTAGCAAAAACTAAATATTCCAAGTTAATTTTGAGAACTGACCAACCAACTGGTTATTGGGTTGAATAAGTTCTTACGCATTGCTAACAGCAATGCTTTTTTTTCTAACAGCATTGCTTTGTTGCTAATAGTAATACTAACAGGAAAGTAGCAATGTTAATAGCAATACTAACATGAAAATATAATGGAAATATCGGGGAATATATAATGCTTATAGCATTGCTCATAGCAAAGTAGCAATGTTAATAGCAATGCTTGCAGCAAAATAATAATGTTAATAGAAAAAATAACAATGCTATTAACAATACTAACAATCACTAGTTGCGTGGTGAATATTGCAGCTGGTTGTTTTGTATTTTATATTTATTTCAAGATAAAAAATAAAATTACTACTATAAAAATGAATGCGGAAGAACTATTACAAGATATCATACCGGAAGATTCCACAGAACGTTCCACAGATGAATCAAAGCAACAAGAAACAAAAAAAGAAAGATTATCAGCCATAGTGGCTGGCGGTGGTAGCCGTCAAATATTTGGGTAGAGACATACAACTCACGATTATAGATAGCATGCCCCCGGATGAAATTAACAAACTTTACTGCAGATATAAAGCAAGGCTTTGTGCAAGCATGACCAAGACTTTAGGCAATTCTTTTATTAACTTGTATGTGATGGGAGTATCAAACTATTTCAATGTAATCAATCCACCAAAACTGATAGAAGATTTGGAGGAAGACCCATTTATTAATCTTGCTTTAACAAGTGCTTGTTGTGAGTTGTATTACAGGTATGGGATGTGCTTAGTGTCATTTACAGCAATACTGACAACTGTTAGACATATTGATTTTAATAAAAATAAATTTACAGATAATATAAATGATGGAGAACCAAGAGAGTGATACGCAACCTGTTGCTACGCAACCTGTTGATACACAACCTGTTAAACAACAAAAAGTAAAAAGTCCAAAACGAATAGAGGCCGGGAAGAAGGGAGCAGCGGCAAGGAAGGCAAAGCGTTTGCTTCAGGTAGAGCAGGATGCAAAGCAAGATGCAAGAGATGCAAAGCAAGATGCAAATGAAATAACAAAAATACCAATAGGTGAAGAGGAACCAGAGAAAATCAAAATAAACGTATACAAAAATTATATTCCACCGTGTGTGGTTTTATTAGGCATTGCTGGGTTGGGTTTGTATATTTATAACAAGAAATCTGTTGCTACGCAACCTGTTGCTGTGCAAGTTGCACCAAAAGACCCGTTTGATTTTTAATAATTTATTTTTAAAAAAAAACATCATATAAAAAAAAAAAAGGCAACTGACGGAAAACAATTTGCAAATATGATGTATCACGGTGGAGTGGAAACATTTCTAACTATTGGATATTCTGAGATTGGCAAAAAACTACTAAAAAGACCAGCACCTAAAGTGGATTTTAATATGGGAGATTTTAGCAATGGCTACGAAGGATATGTTGATTAAGCAAGGTATTATTCCTGCGGATATTATGAAGTGATTATTTTTTATACTACATAAAAAAATGGCGAGTGCAGTAGCAATGATGATAGGTGGCGCATTAACAAACGCATTGGCGTTTAGCGGTTCAAATTATCTGTTTTCAAAAATGGGAAGTCATTCAGATGAGGAAAGACAAAGGCATGACAAACCCGTATAACAATTTGAAGCAGCACAAGCTTATTATTATTACATAACTGGAATAAAAAAAGAACAACGAGATTAGATTTTATTAACAAGCAACTGCAAAAGGAGCATCATGCAGAGCAGACTTTTGATGATGTGGACCAGGCTATGAAGCATTATTATTACATAACTGGTAAACAGTTGCCTTCGGAACCAGAGCCTAAGTTGAGTGATTTCTATACACCATCTCCGGATCAACAGAATAGAGAGATTATGTTTATTGTGGTGGGCATGGCTGCAACTGGATTTGTGGCGTATAAATTGATTTCATAAAAAAAGAAAAAATTAAAAAACTATAATAACTAAGTCATATGCATGATACCTATTTTTGTTGTTGTTCTTACATGGTTTAAATCCAAGTGGTCGCACATAATATGGTGGTTCAGCATTTGTCTTCTCTATTTCATCTTTGAGATAATCAGGCGCCCATACTTCACCGTTATCGGATAATTTTAACATCATGAATGGACCATGGCCAGTATCAAGTATTTTTGTATCTGTAATAATGTATATTTTATTCTTTTCCAAGTCTGTCCATTTCTTTGTGCTATATTGATTCTCTTGAAGCAGTTCATCAAATCGTGCAGCTGTGATTTCCATTTTTTTCTTTATAGTTATATATATTTTAATCTTTATTAGAAAAGAAATGGAAAAGATTTATTACAGCCCAAAAGGATTTTGGAGAGGTTATTCAGCAGTTAAGAAATTGGCAAAAGAGGCTGGTGTCAGTGAGAAACAGGCATTTGAATTTTTAAAAAAACAAGTTGTGTGGCAGATTTATTTACCGGCACCAAAGACAATAATTAGACCCAGGTTTAATGTTTCTACTAAGAATGGAGTGCATCAAGCTGATTTGTTATTTTGTTTTGGACGCAAAATGATATATAGGATCCTATAGAAACCACAGCGTCCGAACGCAATGGCATCGTAGGTCCGCACTGTACTCCAAACAAGGACTTGAAACTACAATGAAAGAGACAAAAAACAACAGAAAGGGTGGTGAAGACAGGGTTACCGACTTGGAACGGTCAGTAGGCAATAAGGCCTACTGGTTAGCTTGAATCGATTTTATATACGCACAATCCTCGCTATTATCCTGTCTTCAGCGCCCAAATAGACAAGACAGTGTAAACAAAACTACATCCCATCAAAAGGAAATATAAATACATATAAATATGCGTTGACTGTGGTTGATATTGCGAGTAGATACAAAGAAGCAGAACCACTGACTTCCAAGGATAGCAAAGAAGTCGCTAAATAATTTGAAAAAATATACAGTCGGCATCTGAAATATCCAAAGTTATTACAAGTGGACCCAGGCAGAGAATTCATGGGTGCAGTATCGCAGTTGATGGCAAAACACAAAGTAAATATCAGACGAGGCAGAACAGAGATACACAGAGACCAAGCTATAGTGGAAAGATTTAACAGAACATTAGCTGAAAGATTGTTTGGTTATCAGTATGCTAAGGAAATAGATTCGCAAAAACGCAACAGGGAGTGGGTAAAGAGATTACCAGAAGTTGTCAAAGCAATAAATGTGGAGACAAAAAAGCCTCCTCCTGTTGAAACAAAAACATTAAAAGAAGATCCTATCTGTCTGAATGTCAGTGTAAGATATTTATATCAACCCGGGGAACAAGAGGGTGGAAGACGCAGAGCAACTGATCCAATGTGGAGTGTAAATATTCACAGGATTAATAGTTATATGATAACGCAATGTATACGAGTATATTACTTGAAAGCACCAGCGCCACAGAGAGGATTTGTCAAAGAAGAACTACTTATTGTTCCTGCTGATATCCAATCCTGCATTGCCGAATGTATCTTTTAGAGTAAAATGGTGACAGTGTTACTTTGTTTACTGTTATACCATATATCTCATGTTTTATTGAGCGTATCATATTCATTTCATGGGTGTATTTTTTCTTGTTAAACAATGCATCCTTGTAGTTCGCAAAGTTTTTCGATTACGTATTTTTTTACACCCTTTGCTTTCTTAATAATCTGCTCATCCGCTCTCAAAATAGAATATAGTTTGGGTCTTAATCCAATATACTCTACTATAGGAACACCAGCACACTCATCTTTCATCTTGCCTATTACTTTTTTATTTGTATCATCGTGCAGTGGATGGTTTTGCGGATAATCACTCAAGTCATACTCATCTTTCATTTCAGCCATGTCTTTGTACAAATCTTCTGTTTTGATATCTACCAGCAAGCTGTCAGTGTCTGTGTATAATAAAGTACATTTATCTCCGTACCTTTTCTTAGTATTATAGTACCAGTCATACATCATGTACTTTGATAAATCCAATACTGACATCCCAACATAGATTGGTTTGTTTAATGTTAATTTTGTTTTGTTTACATGTGTTGCTGACAATTCATCTGAGAACGTTATACGTCTGTTAAAGTTGGGTTTGGCTAGTATTTTTCTTATTTTTTCATTTTCAGAGCCGTCAGTTCTGACTAGTTTTATATCTTGCGTACATTTTCCATTGTCTTACCAAACACGGAGTTGTTCATAAGTTTGTAAAAATCTTGTTCAAAGGTTGATTTAGCTTTTTACTTAAGTTCTGTGTTTAAACGAATATATGATTCCATCCATGATTTTTCATTGAATTCTAATTCTCTGTGTATTTTCTTCAGTTTCATGCCCAATTTTAAATACAGTTGCAGGTTTTTGTGATGTAACACATATTTTTCTTTGTCCATAAGATTGGGAACTAGTTGTTCTATATTTATCATGCTATTATTTTCCAACAGATCTGTCTGGTATTCAGACAACCATTCTTTTTTCACAGCTAAACTTTCTGGTGCAAGTGGATAGTCATTGTGAGCTTCATGGAGTTCTTTGGGATATTCCAAATCAACTTCAAGTATTTGTCCTTTGCCAGGTTTGTGGGGTTTAAATCCCATTCCCGTTTTACCTTTTGTTAACCACTTAAAGCCAGAATATAGAAGCGGCTGACTCATTGCCCATCCGTAAAGATTAATTTCATCCAGATTCATTAAGTAGTTGTTTTCCTCATTAGGATTATAATCAGCTATATGTGGATTGTTTGCTTTTGCATATCGTTTTGATACCATACTTATTCCTCCGCGCATACCTTTTTCTATGAATAAGTGCATGTCAATGTCTGTAAAAAGTTCTAGTTCTGTTTCTGATTTTTTAAGACAGGCATCCCAATATAATCCAGGTGCTGTATAGTAATGTAAAACATTCAAGTTTGTACGGGCTCATACATGTCTTTCTAAAAGTTTGGAATACATCTGCTAACAGAGTTACATCAGTTTTAAATAGAGATCATGAAAGTCTGCAAGAGTTTTACAGTTAAACTCTTTCCATATTTTTTGAGCATATTCGTAATCTTCGGGACTTATAATTTTATCGGTTAGTTTGTTGTAAAAACATTCTATAGGTGGCAATTGTGTTTCCTTAAATCTTTCCACACTGTCCATATATTCGTATGGATAAACACCATTTCGCAGAAGTACATTTGTTTGTTCCCCAAACAGATTTTTAGTAATTTTGAAATCAGATTTGTCTATTGCATCAACCAATTTTTCCAGGGACGAAGGCATAAATTGAAAGCTATCCAAAAATCTGAGTTGTCCGACGCTAAATGATATATATTTTTCAGCGTTGTTTGGGATGCATGTAATATTACCTGACATTTTATGTATTTTTTGCATTATAAGATGACTATCATATCCTTTGAGGTTATGGAATACAACAGGGATAGTTGTTTTGTTTGGTTTTATTTTCAGTTTCAGGTTACAGTTTTTATGTGCTGCGCCTCTGTATTCACCTGTGAAATGACAGTGGTCTCTTACTTTACAGTTTTTACCCACATTGTGTTGCTTTTTCATGATCTTCCTCATTTTGTTGTGTCGTGATTAATGGTTTTGGGTGAGCAAAAGTGTTGTTGATGTTACTCTTCTCACATTCTACGTGATTTAAAAACACAAAATCTTCACCTCTGTATATAACAGGTTCTTCAACTTTACCATAATATCTAACAACTTGGTATCCAAAACCACACGCTTCGTGTATATTTTGAATTTCAGATTTCTTTCCAAATGTGAATGAATGAGGTTTGTTTATACTCTCAAAATCAGCATATATTGCATAAGGCACAGGCATCTGATTTTGATGATTATTAAATTTTATGTGATTTTTACCTTCTTGCGGCATTTCTATTTTGCAAGAATTTTTGTTGATACCATAACAGTCTTCTTTGTGTTTGGTGAGTAGTCCTTTCACAGAAAAGCCCCAAAGGCAACGATCGCAGAAGTAAGTTTGACCATACTTATTTTTTTTGGTCATAGGGTAGTCTATTCAGATTTTTAATCCAGCAATAGTGACATTTTGTTGTTAATTTCTTTGGTTCATCAGGATAATCATCAGGGTTGTAGTTGTCATCTATAATTCCTTCTTCATTCTTTGGTGTATCAGGATAATCATCAGGGTTATAGTTGTCATCTATAATTCCTTCTTCATTCTCTGAAGCATCTTCATTCTCTGAATCATCTTTTTCAACCTCAATGTCTTCAGATGTTAAAAGAAGATTAATTCGCTCGATATCTTTTGGTTGTTCTGATGTGTAATATGAAAACATGATTATCTTTTTATTTTTTCCTTTCATAACATATCCAAAAACATTGATAGCAAGGTTGTTTTGTTTTTCTACTTTGGATATTTGAGAAATTGGAGTGGGAAAGTCAATGCCATCTTTTTTCAAGAACGATATATCAGGATATTTTGATAATCTGTCAGAATTCTGCTCAGCAGAATTTATTGCATGAAACAAACATTAATCATCATTGTTTTTTACGTTTATTATTGCTTTCCTGTCAGCTAATGCTTTGGGCAGAGGAATATATGAAGAACCTTTAAATGATTCATACTTTGCAATATACAAGTAAAACGTAACACAGTGATCAACTGTCAATCGTGATGCTCCTTTCATAAATCTTTCAAGACTCTGTAGAATATATGCTACTGATTCATCATAAAACTCATTTATTTTTTCAGGATATAAAATTATTTTTTGTTAACTGCGTAATACTACCGTTTGGGCGTATTTTTTGGTAGCACCATCATCTTTATTTAAATCTATAGTGAGACCTAATTGAAAGTATAATCCTTTTATTTGTGCTATCTCTTTTCTGATTTGTTTTGCGGTAATGAATTTCACACCACGAACTAGGTTTTGAGGGTCTTTGTAACTCTTTGCAAATGTCTTGTATACTTTAAATTTACCACATTTTGGGTGTTCTGGTTTTTTAATCAGTTTTAATTTTCTATTTTTAAACTCTTGTTTCAGTTGATTTATAACATTTTCTTGTTATTTAGCATATTTCTGCTTTTGTTCATTTATAACATTTTCTTGTAATTTAGCATATTTCTGCTTTTCTTTGTTACGTTGTTTTTAAGCACGTCGTCTCTTGCGTAAATTTTCTAATGATTGAGAATTAACCTCTTTTGGGTTTCCTTTGGAATTTCAGACTCTTTAAGAGCATCTAGCGCCTTTCTAAGCTGATCAATATTAATTAATCCATCCCGGTGTAATTGTAAAATGTATTTCACGTCTTCAGTACTCATTCTTGTTGTATATATTAAAAAATATTGTTTATTATATAAATAAAATATTTATTATAACAAAGAAAAGAAAATGGAAAACCAGAAAAATCAAATAGAAAGCACTAAAAACATTTGTCAATTTCTGAAAGTTGAATGTCACGAGCCTTGTATAAACAAAACAACGAAATATTCAAACTGTTGCAGTTTACATAAATATAGAGTAAAGCAAAGTAAAGTTTGACCGTGTCTAAAATGTGAAAAAGGTACAAGTGCAAAATATCAAATATGTGTTGGTTGTGGTGCTCATATAGTTAGATTAAAACAAAGATACTGGGAAGTAGTAAAGCCATATATTGTTGAATGTATTAGGCTGAGACATATAGAAATTTGATGCGAAAGAATCCATTTATATAATTATCTCCTAAAAAATCCTTGGAAATCTTATTTTTGTTGATTTCGTGTTTCTTCGTTGATTTGAGTGAAATTTTGATAACAAATCAACAAAAACAATTTAATTAAAGAAACATTTTATAATTATAAAGATTACAAAAAGTGCAGAATCAGACTATTTTTGTTTATTTTGGGTGTAATTTTGATAACAAATCAACTTTTATTAAAAAATCTCAGAATATAACTCTAACCCAGCTTATTTCAGCACCTTGTGGTAAAGGATTTTATAAGAAAATCATATGTTGTTGATTTCGTGTTTATTCGTTGAACTGGGTGTAATTTTGATAACAAATCAACTTTTATTAAAAAATCCTAGAATATAACACTGGCTCAGCTTATTGCAGCACCTTGTGGTAGGAGTTTTGTATATATATGTAACTTGGGCGTTTCTGGATCAAACTCGAGTGAAACGAGAGATTTGAGCCAAAAAACCCAAGTTACATATATATGTAGTGACTGACCTCTCTACAGTCAGTCATTACGCTTTACTTTTCACTTGTGCGATGACTGGACTACCTATTGGGACTCTATGATTGTACCTACTGAAACCCCAACTAAGGGAGGTGGGTGCATGAGCTTTCGTCCCTCGAGTTTTCTGGTCGTACACTAGATTGGTTTTCTCTTTAACTGCAACTACTATGGTTGTTCAGTACGATTCTGGATACATCCTGAGATGTTTATTATTTTTTTGTATGTGTTTCTTTAGTTAGTTTCTCTGGATGTGGACTTTATTGTTAGAGAATTCCTTTTGATGGGATGTAGTTTTGTTTACACTGTCTTGTCTATTTGGGCGCTGAAGACAGGATAATAGCGAGGATTGTGCGCATATAAAATCGATTCAAGCTAACCAGTAGGCCTTTTTGCCTACTGACCGTTCCAAGTCGGTAAACCTGTCTTCACCACCCTTTCTGTTGTTTTTTTGTCTCCTTCATTGCATTTTCAAGTCCTTGTTTGCAGTACAGTGCGGACCTACGATGCCATTGCGTTCGGACGCTGTGGTTTCTATAGGACCCTATATCTCATTTTTGTCCTCCTGTGTACAGGGGACTTGGGGCGCCTGCACTGATTTACTATTACAAAGTTTCGGCCTTATGACACTAACTCCTTTTATACTCTTTGAGATTTCAAGTTCAAGATTTTGGCTTCACCCACTGGCGCCCCCCTAGGAGGTAATCGGGTCAAAATCACAAAAGAAATGCATACCTTGTCCAAATGTGAATGGTTATGATTCAAATGTTGTATGATCATTTATGGACTTGAGGCACAACATATATAAAACGGGTTTCGACTTTCTACATAAAGGGGCCTTCTACAGGAGTACAAGTTGGGGAACTTGGCAGTAATTTAATTAGTTTCCGCCTTGTGACGCTAACTCCCTCTATACCCGTTGAGGTTTCAAGTTCATGTTGTGGTGTATTTCTTAGTTAAGGGTGTGTAGATGCATACTGCGTACGTTTTCGTATTACTAGTATCAATGATTAAACATATCCTAGCTAGTAGTTAGGAATTTAATTTTTGTGTATTTTCTGAAATTACTAGACCCCCTTTATGACTCACTTTTGCGTCTAAAATGGACAAAGTGCAAAAAAAGGTTTAAGCCTATACAAGATGAACATGATTATCCAGAAGATCTTTTTTTTGTTGGTCAATTTAAAAAAATAATTGTTTGTTGAATCCAAATCCACAACCCGCTTAAAAACTACCCGCCAACACTAATTCAATATGTCTATTATTAATTTCAATCGTCGACAGGACGATTAAAATGCAAACAAAGTTTACCTCTGTACAAAAATGAACATGATTAGATCTATCCAAGAGATCTTTCTTTTTTTTTAAAAATTGTCTAGTTAAAAAAGTGTTGTTTTTCTATTGAAACCAATGTCATACATAACCCACTTAAAAACAACCGAAA
>JAWPHD010010018.1:0-97938 GCA_037043455.1 Cyrtodaria siliqua
GGAGAGTGTGTGTGGGGGGAGGGGTGGAGGGGTTAGGTTGGGCAACATAGCTAGCTATATGTGTAAGAATTGACCAAAACAACACAGAAATATGTAAAAAATAATCCAGTATGGGTGGTGGGGGAGGCGGGGGTTGGGGAGTGGGGCGTGGGGGCAACATAGCTATATGTGTAAGAATTGACCAAAACAACACAGAAATATGTAAAAAAAAAATATATATATATATAAAACATGCGTTTCGAGTCAGTGGGGGAAGGCGGTAGGAGGGGGAAGGCGGGATGGGGTGGGCGGCAACATAGCTATATGTGTAAGAATTGACCATAACAACACAGAAATAAAAAAAATGGGTGGAGGAGGGAGCCCAATGCCCCAATATAGGTGAAGTATGAATAAGATGCATAATGCTATAAAAAAAATCCCAA
Organism: Cyrtodaria siliqua; assembly: GCA_037043455.1. Classification (NCBI taxonomy): domain Eukaryota; kingdom Metazoa; phylum Mollusca; class Bivalvia; order Adapedonta; family Hiatellidae; genus Cyrtodaria; species Cyrtodaria siliqua. The sequence continues at coordinate 423 of JAWPHD010010018.1, forward strand.
CCAAAATTATAGATATATACAGCAACTTACACGCAAACCTTGATCTGCCTTTATTGCACATTTTATGGGCCATTTTATGGAAACCAATTCCCAAATGTAGTTGAGCTAAGATAAGAAATGTAGGAGATATAGACCTGTAAACACAGCATACACGCAAAGTTTGATGTGAAATAGACACATTTTAAGGGCTATCAGAATTTGGGTTCCATGGGAGCCAAGGGGTTACAGGAACCAAAATTACTTAAGCAACCCTTAAGATAATGCTATAAGTAAGCTCATGGCCAAATTTGCTTGTGCTGGGATAAGAAATGTAAGAGACATAGACTTGTAAACACAGCTTACACGCAAACGTTGATGTGGGACGCCGACGCCAACGCCGACGCCAACGCCGACGCCGGGGTGATTACATAAGCTCTCATATTCTTCGAATAGTCGAGCTAATGAGTAAAGTGTCATGGTGTATTCTTGACGTGTTGGTGTCAGACGTGTTCGAATTGATTAGGGAGTCTTACCTTATTTGACAAAAATTGTGAATACGAGTTATTTCAATGAACACAACGCTACCAAAGAGAGCCATATTGATCTTATTCAAGACATTTGCTAGAGAGAAAAAACAACTACATATTTTGCCTATTACAATAATTATAGTAAATCATTTTGTACTTATTGCAATTTAGAAAATTGTGAACTTGCCAAGAAGCTTTTAAAGCACTCGTATTCTTATGAAATATCATTTGCACTGACCTACTGTTGATAAGCAAACGTTGTTTGGATTGCTATGAAAGAGATTTCATGTCGAGTCGTTCACTTGATACTCAGACACTTTTATTAACACCTCATGGTATCTGTTTTGATATATTTCACACTGACAACACTGTCAGTTCTACTAAGATTAATAATGTATATTCTAGAGAACTTCAACTTAACAAACCTAACATTGTTGCTGCAGTCGCTTCTTTTCTCGATTTGCATCTTTCGTTTAAAAATGGAGAAATAATAAGTAAAATCTATGAGAGAGAGATTTCAATTTTGACATTGTTAATTGTCCCTTCTTGGACGGGAATGCTCCGAGCAACATCATATTGCGTATTCGTTTTTCTAGAGCTTTTATTCAGGTTTAGGACTTTAAATGTCTTTAACTCTATGATTGCACCTACTAAAACCCCGACCAAGGGAGGTAGGTGCATGAGCTTTCGTCCCTCGGGTTTTCTGGTAGTACCCTAGATTGGTTTTCTCTTTGGCTGCAACTGCTGTGGTCGTTCAGTACAATTCTGGATATATCCTGAGATGTTTCTTATTTTGTATTTTATATAGCTTTACAACAACATCTTAGTGTTTCTTTTATTAGTTTCCCTGGATGTGAACTTTATTGTTAGATACTTCCTTTTGATGGGACGCAGTTTTATTTACACTGTGTTGTGTATTTGGGCACTGAAGACAGGATAATAGCAAGGAGTGTACACATACAATCGATTCAAGCTAACCTGTAGGCCTTAATTGCATACGGACCTACGATGCCATTGCGTTTAGGCGCTGTAGTTTCTATAGGACTCACACATGATTTATACGGTGGCATGAGTTACAAACGTTGTACGATTATTGGTCATGATCACTGTTATACAATCGTTATCAAACGATTTCGGTAAGAAATGTGTCAAAATGGACTATGAGGAACGTAACGTTTAATGTTTATCTTCAGTCTTGTCTTGTCTACCCTTAAAGCTCTTTTCTCTCAATGATCTGGCTTCTGGCAAGTCATTAAGTACTCGCTTTATGGCTTTTGTATTTTATATTCATATATACATGATCATGTTTGTGTTTTGTTTTTATCGCCTATAAATTCTGCCTGGTTTGTAGAGGCCACAACATTGCGGGAATTTGCGACCGTTTTACTACATACTGTTTCAATGCGGTACCACCGTTGTCAACCATTTTATGTTTGTGATTGTTATGTACTTTGCTTCTAAATGATTATATATCTATGTAATTGGTGTTTATTTTCAATGCGTGATTTTTGTATTTAAAAAAACTTTCTGTGAATGCTAAATTTCATATTCAACTTTTGTATCTTTTTCTACTCTAATGTATAAACTATATTAAAGTCTTTTTTATTCAATTATAGTCTTCTTTTTTAAGCAAAAAAACAAAACAACAACATAAACTAGAAATGCCTTTTTGAAAGCGATGTAATATCAATTAGATTATTTTGCAAAAATAAATGTTCGTTCAAAAGAAAATCAGCATCATCTGCATTAATGTATATATTCTCGATACACATAAAAACCAGTAACGTCTGTTACTATCATACTTGTGAATGAAAAACACTTGTCTTGAGTGGAAAACAATAATTGATAGGCCGATAAACACATTAAATAAATCAGACATTCTTGTAATTATACTATATAACCCCTAAGACAGGTTAATACTGCAATATGTTACAACAGCACGGCTATTGATAAATCTAGGAGTGGTTGAATTCGACAATTGAATGACGTATACCAAAACCCTGAAAAGGGAGGTAACGTTTAATGTTTGTCTTCAATCTTGTCGTGTCGTGCCCTGAACGGTTTATTACATTGTTGCTCTGCCAAGAAATATAAAAAGATCGGACAGGGAAAGTAGCATTCAAGGAGGACAGTCAACCACAAAACACACGCAAACAGACAAACAAGAAGGCAAAAGTAATCATAAATGCAAACGACATCACAAACACAAAAGAGTTGACAATAGGGCTACCGCCTTGGAACGGTCAGTGGCAAAGTAGGCCACTGGGGGTTTAAACCGGTTCTAGTCATGAAATGCTTACTTTTTGACTTTTTATGCGTTTTTTTTTTTATATTCATATATATATGATCATCTTTGTGTTTTAATTATATCGCATAGTAATACTGCCTAGTGCTTCAGAGGATATAGCCTGACCTTACACTGTCCCAATTAGTTGGGTTGACACTAGGGTAAGAGTGAGGGTTCGTGCACCCTAAAATCTGGTTTAAACCCCTAGCTGCGTTTTTGCTACTTACCGTTCAGTTTTGCCCCTGTTGTAATCCTTGTTTGTTTAAAATGTATGTTTTTGGCTGACTACGGTCGACTTTATATCTACTATTTTGTGTTTTCTTATTCCTTTTTTTTTTGTTCGACTTATTTTAAACATCATCAATTCAACATATTTACGTAATTGAATTTGACGAGCTTTGGACTTGTTCAATCCATTTGTTTAAATAATACATCAATTAGGAATCATATCTCAACGTTTTGTATGTCCCTGACTGATGGTATACGTTTTATAATATTCCTAGGCTGCTCGTTTAACGGTTATCGTCCTGTCCGTTTTTATTTTTATGAGACAATTACTGCTGATAATATACTGAGGAAAAAAAATAGAAAGTCTTTTTAGACGAACTAATACTGTATACAAGATATACTAACATTTTGGGACTTTACGGGCTTGACCCCTACGTTCATTTATTCGTTACGTCATTAAGATGTTCGACTGTTATTTGTGTGTGTTTAATAAAATATTGTGTCTATGGCAGTAGTTTCTTGATTTTACAACCAAAAATATATTATTTCCAGGGTGCAACAAAATCTTGCTAAACTTTTTTCCCTCAGTATATATTATCTATAGACGGGAGTATAGTTATGATATAAATAACATAAACGTGTATGCAGCAATGGCTAAGCTATGTGCATCTAATAAAGCGTTTTCTCATGTTTAAGCAATTATAGAAAATCCAAATTGAACAAATAACGACCATGCATGTGTCAAACAATAACACCTAAATCTACTATAGTTATACACTCAGTACATCTGAAAACGCAACACTTGGAACTTTTTGAATTTCTAATTTTTGAAATATATTTAAAAGAAGTAGAGCAAATCTTATGCAACTGTTTATCGCCATATGTTAACCTTTGGGACAAAAAGGCTTGCGTACTAACATAAAATACAATCTTGATTTGAACACAAAAAAACAGTGTCAAAAATGTTGCGTTTTTAAATGTACTGGGTATACTTAAGGAGTCTCATCTACGTAAAAGGAAATAATACACATATTTTCAGAGGGGTTTTAATTTCATGCTCATTCTTCCGTAACATGGTAGATACCTGACCGTATAAAATTATAACAAGTGCCGATTTATAATCTGTCGTTCCATGCAGCAACATATAATAACATCACTGTCATGAGCATTGATAATTCGTTTGCTCAACACGGGATTGGAACACGAGACCTCCAAATTGACAATACTCATTACCATTATGCCATTGAGACAACTGATAACCTGCATTTGATTCTATAGATATGTTCGTCATATTACGGACCACGTTTATTTACAAAGTCTTTTCAGCAATATGTACAGTATGTTGGAAAATATACATAATTTGTCATATATATTTTCAGGAGCGTTTCCGAAGGTCTTTGTTCGTATGCACTTAGAAACGCATTGAATCACAAGAACGAAGAAAGAGACAGACTGAACAAAGGATAAGGTCAACAATGCTAAAAAAACTCTATTGACCAACTCATTATATATTCCAGTTGTAAAGCATATGGTTGGGTTCGATTCTCGCACAGTCACAATACTTTTCAGTAAATGGGTGTACATGTATGATGCTGCTTCGTCGATCGCAGATAAGGAAATGGAAACCAATTCGTTATAAACGTTTTATACATTTTTCTAGCCATGTTTTACAAGCCTGAATTGGTAGCAAAAAAGGTGTTAAACACTCCTTATTGCTTTAAGTACACGCCCACCAACCTTATACACAGCCATAGTAGCTTTAATAAAATATAAATGGGAAAAGTAGATCAGGAAATGCAGCATTCAAGTACCACAGTCAACCTCACACTTACCCTATTGTCATCCCAATTAAACTGGAGAGTTTAAATAAATATATCCCCGCTCGAGTATATTCTCTAACAAGCAATGCAGCATTCTAATGCAACTATTATGTAACACGTTTCTTCATTGGCTAACGTCTAAAATTTGCGACCGTAAAACGCTCGATTCACCGTTTGAAAAGTACGTGACGTCACATAACGTTGTAACAAGAAACGTCATTGGATGACGTCAACAAAATGTCGTTACCGATGAATTTGAGTTTTCATAGAGTGTGTATGTATGCTTTTACTTCGTATTTCTGGCATTTAAATGGAAGGGCATTATAATTGGGATAACCATGCTAAGATTTTCAATCTGGGACGGTATGTGGTTGGTTTTACGGTCTGAAATTACGTTTTACGGCTCCGCTATCGCGTCGCCGTATAACGAAATTTCAGACCGTAAAACCACTTACCGTTCCAGATTGAATATCTTGGCATGGTTATCTCTTAATTAATAGGCAGTATGAGTATAAAACATAAATGATCATGTATATATGAATATTAAAAAAAAAAGCCTAGAAAGCCACAAAGCAAGTACTCGGTGACTGAGGTAGTTCTGCATCAGTGGGTGTAACTGGCAATGATAAAATACTACAGTTCAATACTATTATTACACGATTACATCGTCATGCACTGCTACATTTATATTAAAGGATGAGTTACGATGTTGTATGTTAAAGAAGTAGTAATTATCAATAAATGCTTGATTGTTAACGTTTTGACAGGAAATCATTAGAAATACAAAACATTGCATCCCGATGTATCATTATAAATAACCACGTGTTCCTAAAACAATACTTCAAAGTTTAAATCTTGATCGAGTTCAAACAAATTGACGAAAGTTTGGCAAGCAGATATGTTGGTGGTGAATATTACATTATGTCATATATATTCAATGAAAGGAAACACATTCCAAAAGCAAACGTTTTTGCTCGTGATCGCTAAGTACAGAAAAACCTGCACTTCAATACCACAAGTATTTGTCCTCAGTTGTTGATTAAATACCACTGTTTGGTTATTCATAACTTAAACATTCTAAACGGAAAGTAGAAATTGCAAAATAGGTTAAGACAGTTTTAATTCATGCAATCTAATTAATACTTAATTGAGCGAGGTGACGTCTAACTAAAGTATGCATTACATGTAGAAGTAGATATAAAAGTCAAACAGGAAAGCATTCAGTGACCACAGTCAACCAAAACACGCATAGAAACAAACAACAATTACAAAGATGAATAAAAGGCAAGATATGACATCACAAACATAAAAGGAATGACAATAGGCTACCGTCTTGGAACGGTGGCAAAAAGGGCCGCTGGAGGTTTAAGGAAGTATCGCGCGATTTTCAGAATTTGATTTTCTGAAATGAGTTTTGTCCTCTCGAAACGTATTATAATAACGTTGACAACTCGTTTTGCCACGACCATGAAACTGTAACAATGATCAACATCTCCTAATACGTCGGATGTTTACAGTTATTGTGATAAAAGACGAATTCCCTTTACGTGTATATATGAGATACAACAGTTTAATAGAATGGCTGTTACACAATGTTAACAAAGCTAAGCATAGAGTTGGCATTAAATCAATTCTTTCAAATTATTTAATACTATAGATTTTAGTCTTGCTTTAGATTTCCTGAAAGAAATCAGACTTTATAAATCATTATATAATATGTTCTTATATAAATTTACTTGTTTATACATCCGTTGACGGGAATTTTTGTTGATTTACATATATTACTACCATATCATCCCTTATTTGTAAATAGTTTTATCTTTATATATTTACATTAATTTTTAAATACTACTTCATTTCTAAATCTTTCATCAGTTTTTGCGCACAATATGACCTATTTATGTGTCAACGTGCAGTAAAACACCATTCATTCAAATCAATTCTTCTGTTTCACGTATTAAGGGTATACACCATCAATATTGCATGCAGATGTTTATGGACGCGGTACCCCTATTGTCAACTTTTTTTATATTTGTGGTGTCGCATACTTTGCTTCTATTTTCCTTTGTAAACTTGTCAACCAACCATAACTAATAACTATACTCATTATGTGAATAAAGTAGACGTGTAATAAAAAAATGCATTCATCTCCAAAAAAAATGGCGCTGGGGGATTGGGTGTCAGATATGGCTGAACCTTTACGATCTTTTAATTTAATTTTCATTCTGAACAAGTTTGATATCTAAACAAGTTTGGGGGAAAAAAATCACATAGAAATGAAGGAACTACAGGGTTAACAACGCAAACACAGCACTTTTCATTCAAGCAATGGCCACAACTCTGCTTTTTTGGCTTTTAATGATATAAACATACTGCCGTATATTGGTCAAGATCTGAAGAAAAATGAAGGCACATGGTGCTAACAAAATAAAAAAAATCGATTCAATAAATCAAGGGCCTTATGCAATTATTGATATTACTAATTTTATCCAGCTGGTTTTCGAACTGTCCGAGCTTTCATTGATAGCAAGACCCCGATACATTTTGCCAAAGATCAACTACAAAATAAAGGTGCTAGAGTGTTAAAAAGGCAGAACATGGCATTTTGCAGTAAAACAATGGTCATAACTCAAGTGTTACTAATCCGATCTAGCTGATTTTCGAAATTGTTCAAGCATTCAATGATATAAAGATCCTGACAGAGTTGGGTTAAGACCAAATGCAATATAAGAAAAAGTGCCGGAGTGTTGACAAAAGGTTAAAATACGTACGGACAACGACGAACAACGCGCTATCCCATTAGCACTAGCTGCAATCGGCTAGTAGAGATAAACACATATGATATAATTCGTGATTGACGAAAAAAGTTATACAATTGTTTTGTCAGTTAAATGAAACCGCCTTTAACCGATAGACAATCGAAGGCCCAAAGAAAAACAATTATTATAAGTAACCCCAGCTTGATTCTGTTTCTCGGGCTACACCCTTTGGGACACATTCATTACATGTTAAAAAAAAGATTTAACTGGATAATGTTTCCATACCACAATTAACATAGTTTGACCAACGACTAGACTCCCAACTGTAAGAGACTTCCTACAGTAGACGTAGACCATCATATTAAAAGACGATTTGAACAGTGTTAGTTTCAACCTCGCTTGTACGAGCTGTTACACTGGTCAATATATGCAACAACATTAAAAACGTAATATGTTTTCGTCTAATAAAGCATTTGTATTGGCCAATTAGTCGACTAACTAAATTCCATTATCTTTATTTCGCTCTTCGGGGCATTTCATTTAATTAGATACTGGGACCATACGCCGTACGACATGGGGAATACGTTAAAGAAGGATAACTCCATATCCACCGCCATATGCATGCCATCTTCGGGATGGTTAAAATGTTGTGCTGTTGATTTTATGAATATTGAGTTCTGCTCAACCCGGGGCTAGAGGGAGTGAGCGGTAGCTAGCATATTTCACTACCACTCATGAACAGTCTCAATCAAACCGAGACTGCAATATTTCGTATGTGTCGTGCTCGGCCGTTTCCAAAGGTCCATTATCATACCATTTTTTTCATTGATTTTCAAGATTCATACATTTGTACAATGAACATTAATGGGTTGCCTCTGCTTTCCATAACGTTAAATAGCTTGTACTTATTCCTTGATATTTGCAAAGTAACACTTCTCATATACTAGAGACATCTAAATCAAGTTAAATGGTGAAGGAATGAAGACACACTAAATCAGCTTTCTTCCAAATTTTAGGTTGAAGATTTGATTTTCAAGATTTATACAGTTGTACAATGAACATTAATGGGTCGCCTCTGCCTTCGATTACGTTAAATAGCTTGCATTTATTCCTTGATATTTTCAAAGTAACTCTTCTCGTATACCAGAGGCGTCTAAATCAAGTTAAATGGTGAATCTACTAGGACATGAAGACACTCCAAACCAAGAATTGTATTGTTCTTCTTTTAAATCACCTTTATAATTGACTACATTTTCTGTTCGACTTTTATGCCTACTTTATAATGTTCGTGTAATAAGTTCTGAGAAACTAATATGTAAATGTATTATACTGAAAGAAATAAGTTTAGCAAGTAAATATGGATATCTAGCTTAAATAAATATATTGTAATTTTATAACGTGAAGTATTTGAAAACATTGGAATGACATAGGGTGATATTATTTTTCATCTGTTATTTGTGTTCCAATGTAAGTATCAGAGTTATCTCCCATTTAGTTAAAACAGCATATTTCACATTTAAAAAATACAAATAGGGTAAAGAGCTTGATTAAACTTTGTCAAATAATTGTTCTGGGTCTCAAGTTATAAAAAACGCAAAACAAATTGACAATAACCTTGCCATTATAAAGATATAGTGAACGAAATTTTATTATAATTTCTGCATAGCTGTTAAATTTAAACATTTTGATATTTTTTTTTTGCAGATATCGTTTGAAAACAATGCCCTGTATATAATCCATAATTATTTTAATTATATTGTTCAGGACCTCTAACACGCATAGTCTAGAACATGAGGAATGGGATTTACCACGTCATTTACTTGCTAAACTTATTTCTTTCAGTATATATATAAATAACGAGATCATCAGTGTTCTTACAGGGTCACAAAAACTGGGTAAATTTAAACGTATTTTTAAAGATGGTTATAACCTTAGATTACCCGACAACATCGATGCCTTCAGATGAATGGCAAATTTGGTATTTCTGATTTAAAATATACATGTCACATATTACTTTTATTGGAATAGTTACTACATGATAACCTAAATCCTACCTATATAGAAGGTCCATCTATGAGGTTCTTTGGACTTGGTGTTTTAACCCCGATTTTGCTGGAACCCTAATCTCAAACTGTCGTAATATAATTACTCACTTCGCCATAGAATAACTACAAGAATAACAATATGCTTCGTATTTATTTTAATGAACTTTTTTTTAATGTTTGTTGAGTAAACCAGTTTTAGGAAATATGTACAGTATAGTACAGTACGTACAACCACGGAACTATTTTATTCAACATTTAATCAGACACAATACATCAGCAAAAATATGTATACGAGTAGAACAAGCAATGTAGCATTTACAGAACGCATTGAACCCAAAACACGCATACAAAACAAACAGCAATAACAAGGAAACACAAACTATATGTTAAGAATAGTGGTATTGCCTTTGGTCAATGGCAAAAATTAAACCCGTTTCTCACTTTTACCCTACTGTCATCCCAATAAAACGGGACAATGTAAATAAAGAACTCCCCGTCAGGCTATATCCTCTAACAAACTAGGCCCAATTAATAGGCAATATAAGTATAACATAAAGTTGATCCACCGCCATATGCATGCCATCTTCGGGATGGTTAAAATTATGTGCTATTAATTTTATGAATATTGAGTTCTGCTCAACCCGGGGCTAGAGGACATGAGCGCTAGCTAGCATATTTCACTACCGTTCAAGTCTCAATCAAACCGAGACTGCAATATTTCGTATGTGTCGTTTTCGGCCGTTTGCAAAGGTCCACTCTCATGCTCTTTTATAATTATATGAATATAAAAAAGCATAAAAAGCCACAAAACAAGCACTCAATGAACTTGCAGAAACTAGAACAACAAGAGATAAACCATTAAGGACACGACAAGACAAGTTTGAAGACACGCATCAAACGTAATAATCCTTTCAGGATTTGGGTAGACGCCATCATAGGGTTCACAATTTGTCCGGTCATCGCACAGTCACGGAGGAATGAATTGTGCCAAACTGTAAATGGGTCAACCATAAATTGGTCAACCACTAAACTTGCAGTGCGTTGCAAAATGATAGGGTCATAACCTCCTTTGATGAAACTGTTTTACAAGTTGAATAACGATTGTACGAGAGTGACCATGACAAGGGATCTCACGAAGTTTGTAAACACGTCACCATGAAAGTCAGGTTGTGATAGTCCTTGTCGCAGGAGTTCTTAAATTACTTTTATATTTTAAATTAGATCAGGGTTTCGATATTTCCATCACATATTTTTGCATTGCCATTAATCTCGATATATTAAAACTCCAAACATAACTATAACTGAATTCTGCTTAAATACTCATAAATAAAGAGAATATTGCCTGGTTCAAGTAACTGTATCGTGTTTTGAATGAGGAAGTATAATCTCTCGGGATAGCTTTTATCAATTTATTTCTTAAATTCTCAGACTTTGATATTGAGCCATCGTTATCCAACGTGCAATTATGTGTCTAAGATATTCTTATACGAATCATTTCATATCAGTGTCCATTATATCACGGATATAATAAGATTCTTTCATTGGTATCCTGTGAAGATCGGGAATTCCGATTAAAACAATTATACCGAGTGTTGACATTTCCCTGAAATTCATCTGAAACGGATTCCCATGATTGATTATTTTTCTTGAATATCATTTAAATTCTGCGCGTAGCCAACTGCTAAAGTTTTGCATGTTTCTTTACACAATGACGTCATGCAACTGTCATTGTTGATATCAGCGCCTGACTTTTATCTGTAAGATCAAGCTTTCCATCACCCATGTAAATCGCGGATAACCATATCCGATATGTAAGACATATCGATCAGTTTAACCAACAACAACAAAAAATACATATACACAATAGTTTCTTTTCTTGAACTATTTCAACGACAGGTTTTATGACTGAAATGTATGTTAACCCTTTAGCTGCCACAGTCGAAAACATTGCTTTATCTACCAGTGTAAACCCAGATCAACGTGCACGTACTGTGAAGGCTGATCAGGGTATACACTGTTCGCCATTCAGTAATAACTTTTTCCACAACTCCTTATATATAAAATTTTACCGGAAGGTTTGAATTTAAATTTAAGCAGACGACATTTTAAATTTGGCAGAGAAAAGGCTTAATACGACTCTATCCTTATTGTCGATCCCGGGATTGTCGTTAAAACAATAGCACATTGAACAGACACGGCACACAATTACATTTACACACATGGCACACATTTACATTTACATAAATGGCACAAAATTACATTTACACACATGGCACACATTTATATTTACATAAATGGCACAAAATTACATTTACACACATGGCACAAATGTTCATTTTGTGTTGCTACACTCTTTGTGTTGCGTATTGTCCTGTTCATTGGATGTTTAATTTGCTCTAGGTTTATGGTACAGTGCATAACATCTTTTTTTCTCGTTTTTCGATGTAAGTCACTACGTACACGTAGACTTTTTCCCGAGTGATAGTGCTAGACCTTCTTGGAATATGTCAAATCAGCAAAATACAATATTATATAAGCATGATTATCAATTTTGAACTGTTCTGTTGAAACAAACGTCTTAAAACACCTAACAAACTCTTGACACATACGCGGCCTATATTTGTACTTATAAAAGTAGACGGAAACAGCTGCCTAAACGTATCAAAGTAAACCGTAGTGTATACAATTTACAAATAGCTCTCTTGGCAAGTTCTTACTGTATTACAGCTACTCTCTTTTCAATACAATGTTTGCCAAAAAAACATGGCTAAAATGTTACTCAAACCAATATTTTGTTCAATAAAACACAGTTAGGCTCAGAAGCATTCATTCATTGCTAACATATATTCAACATATATTCAGCACTATAAAAGATGAAAGAAAAAAATGCTAAGGGCAATGAATGACCAAAAGGAAGAACCACAGAGAACCGGAGAATTACTTATAGTTGTAACTTCCGTGAAAACAAAACGAGTTAACCACTTCTAATCCTTTGCATGAACATATTGAATGTTGTTTAACGGCTCATCAACACAGTACAGGTTATTTAGAACCGCCCCAGAGAGAGGGCAAGGATACATAGGAATCCGGGAACCTGCCCTACTCTTATTATCGAATAGATTCCTATGGTTCTTTAACGTGCTCGGATAGACCGATACACGGGACCGCCCGGTTTACGTCCCAATCCGACGGACGAGGCTAAGGAAAAGTGTCTTGCCCAAGAACACATTAAACGGAACTCAGTGGCACGTGAACAACACGAATGGAGATTATTGAGATATATTCTTAAGTCAATAAGATATTTTTTTATTAACGTGTCACTTTGCTTAAATATAAATAGATATCAAAATACATAAAACAAAGATAACATTGAAGAAATCCGTGCGGCCTTATACCCTTTCAGTTTATGCATTATAAAACGTTTAAATGACAAGTGAAACGTAGTAAAACACGTAATTTAGATTAATTTAAATGTATATACAAGAGTTAAAGTTGAATGACCACCCTTTTTGTAGTATTATCAAATAACAAATTTAACTCTTAAACATCATATGAATATTTCTTGATAGTTTCTTGAAACATATATTTAAATCCGCTACTAAGTTGTATGTAAAAATAAGTATTAGATACTACATTTACCGTTGCGTGACTGCACGGGGAAAAGAGGTAAATTTGACTTGTATAGCTGCACAACTATTGCCAGATAATTGATAAATACATTTACCTGTGGATTAATTTACCGGTTCAAAGTTGTCTACAACATCAAATAAAATCTTATTCTCGCTTTTCACAGATATTGCAATGTGTGAATTGTAAATATCTATTGTTGTTTATTGATTTTGAGAGTTAGGAGAATTGTTTTATATAAATGTTTTTATTCATTTGCAATGCCGTCCCTTTTCTAGAGAAAAACACTTCAAGAAACTGAACTTTCGTTTGTGGACATGAACAATTTAAACTAAGTATTGTAAATTGTAACTAGGTAAAACGACACGTATTTAATTGAACAGTGAACATCTGAAATAAACGTTGGTTTCGGTTGTAAGAATTGGTGTAAATTCGATTATATAAACACAAGTTGTCTATTCGTGTACATACACAACCGGACAGGCTGTGTCTTGTCGTACCCTCAATGGTTTATTCTCGTGTTGCTCTGGATTCTGCCAAGTCATTGAGTACATTCTTTGTGGCTTTCTAGGCTATTGTTTTTGTTTTATTTATATATACACGGGCATCTTTGTGTTTTACTTATATTGCCTATTAAGCTGCCTTGTTGGTTAGAGAATAGTTCATGGCGGGGATTTCTTTATTTACACTGTCCCGTTTTATTGGGTTATAATAATAATAATAATTTCTTTATTTAACGAAGGTTAAAACACATTAAGTTATGCATATAAAATACAAACACTTATTTTTAATGTGGCCTTCGAACAATAATGCTATAACAGTTATAAATACATATAAAAACATGCATACTCATGTGCACACACGCAAACATCCACAAAAATACTTCATATCCGACAAACACTCATTGGTTAATACATTCATAATATTCTTAATTCATAATCAAGATATCTATAGTGTCATATATGACGGATATTTAAGCAATTACATGCATACAGTGCCAGTTTCACTCAATAAAAAAAATAAAAAAATAACAACAACCCAACAGCGACATCATTATATAGTAATATCAGCTAGTTTATATCCTGTTTTTGGAAAAGAAATTGTTTTAAATTGTATTTATACGATTTAAAGCTATTTATGTTACGTATATGTAAAGGAATTGTATTCCATACTATTGTACTGTAATAGCTGAAATAATCTTTAAAAGAGTTTGTTCGATGTTTTAGTGGAACAAGATCTTTTCGCTTAATGGAACGCAACATATAATTTTCATTGTGAGAGAAGCAAATTAGATCTGACAGGTATTTTGGTACTAGTTCATTTTTACATTTAAAAACTAATATTCCTATATGATATAGACATCGGTTTTCGAATGATAACCAACCCAATTCTTTAAACATTTACTTTGAACTAGTATTTAAGTCTTTATTCAGTATTATTCGTGCTGCCCTTTTTTGATTTTTTGTTATTTTCATGATTTCAGCTTTCGAATTAACTCCCTTTCCCCAAATAGTGCAACAATAGTCAGACGATGACATAATGTAAGCGTTATAAAATATTTTCTTCATATCATATGTTAAATAGTAAATAATATGTTTTAATAATGCGATTTTAGTATTGAGTGTTGAACAAACTTTAAATATTTGATACTTCCACGATAGTGTATTATCAGTATATATACCTAGTTGTTTATGTACAGATACTTTTTCTATTAAGACATCATCAATATATAAAAACATTTCTTTGGCATTTTTAACCTTATATTTTGTGGAGATAAGCATACATTTAATTTTTGATGGGTGCAGTGCCATGTTATTAATGTAACACCAACTTTTGACAGCATTCAGATTTTCCTGTAATTTTTTCTCGATCACATCTATATTATGATCAGATTCATAGAGAGTAGAGTCATCTGCATACAGATCAATATTTATTGCATTTGGTGATATTGATATGTCATTAATATACAGGAGAAATAAAAGAGGGCCTAGTATGGAGCCCTGAGGAACACCTGATTTTATTATCATTTCATTAGAAAACTGGCCATTAACCTTCATTCTTTGCTTGCGATTACTTAAATATGATGTGAACAATTTAATGGTTTTGTCTGAGAAATGGTACAATTTAAGTTTATACAATAGTATTTGATGATCCACAAGATCAAATGCCTTTTTTAAGTCGAGAAATATTGCTCCTTCATATTTTCCATAATCTATGTCTTTTAACCATGAATCAATTATCCTTGTTAAAGCAGTTTGACAGGAGTGCAATTTTCTGAATCCTGATTGTGTCACATGTAAAAGATCAGTCGTTTGAAATAGTTATGTAATTGGGTCGCTATGTGACGTTCGAAAACTTTTGAAATGGTCGGAAGAATAGAAATTGGTCTGTAATTGTTCGGGTCGGTTCTATCCCCAGTTTTAAAAATCGGAATAACAAATGCTTTTTTAAGAGAATCGGGGAATATTCCATAATGTATACTACTGTTTATTATATGTGCAATAGCATAAGTTATATGTTCTCCACAATTTTTTAAGAATTCTAGGTCCTATTCCATCAAGTCCAGTCGATTTCATAACATCTAATTTGTCAATTATAAGTTTAACTTCGTATGGTGTTATTTCTTCTATAGAAAAGGTTTTGGACTTCAGTTTTTCGTTCATACACTGTTGCAGTTTTTTGAAGTTTTCTGTGACAAATGACGTTTTTTCTATAATATTAGATATGTTTATGAAATGTTCATTTAATGCGTTTAAAATATTCAAATTTCCGTCTATAATAGTATCATTTATAATTATAGTTTTAGGTAAAGATGCATTTTCCAATCTGCCTTCATTAGGATTACTTATCGTTCGAAGCGTTTTCCACAAATAGCTTGGACTTTTATTTTCTCTGATAGCGTCATTATAAAAGTTTTTTTTGCTTTTCTTTATCATAGATGCAATTTTATTTCTCATGGTTTTATATTTATCATATTCGCCCTGCCTGTGTAATCTATCTCGCTCAAAGATAGCGTTTTTGATCCCTTCATTAAACCATCCTGGTTGAGTATGATATTTGACTCTCTTCTTTTTTTACAGGAGCATGTTTACGTAAAATGTTATTAAGTAAATTATAAAGGCAATTAAGAGACTGATTAGGGTCACTGTACAATTCAATCAATTCAAGTGGCGCCATAGCTAATTGTTCTTGAAATAAGTTTAGATCAAACTTCTTGAAAGACCAATGATTAATAGATATGTGTTTATTGTTTTTACTTATAATTGGTCTGAATAATCGTGTGCAACACACCGGATAGTGATCACTTATACTGTAAAATGGTATATTTACATCAGAAAGTATGTTGGGATTTGTGGTATAAATATGATCAATTATGGTCGAACTCTTTTGAGTTACACGCGTTGGAATTGTAACTAATTGTGTTAGGTCGAATTTCTGTATAAACGATTGCCATCTCTTGTTTTTGAACATTTCGACTGAATTATTAGGCATGCAATTAAGATTTAAAAACCAAAAATGTGAGTTTCAAATTTAAAAATGTTAGCAGTTTCAATTTGTCCTTCAATCAGTCCACGTTTGGTGTACATCTGGTGGTCTATAAACAAAATTTAAAAGAAACGGTTTAGAGCCCTGTATATTAACTTGAATCCATATGGATTCAAGTTTATTTGACTCTATATCAAGTCGACGGGTATATGTGATTTGATTCGAAATAAATACGATAAGACCGCCTCCTTTCCGATTCGACTTCCGGTCTCGACTTTCAAATGTATATCCTGGAAAATATTATCGCATGCATTTTCTGTGAGAAACGTTTCACACAATCCAAGAATTTTGTTTGAATTAGTGCGAGTCAATTGATATTTTATTTCATCTAATTTTGGTAACAGGTGTTGTATATTTAAATTGGCAATATGTATTCCTTTTGACGTTGCGTTAAATATAAAACTAGATTTGTCATAATCCTGATCATGTAAAAGTGCATTTCCATGTAATGAATTATTATTTGAGTTATCGGGTGAGTAATATTCTCCCTTAATGATAGCATTATGTGTAGTATTTATTTGCAATGTTGATTGATATAAATCATCGTAAAATGTCAATAATGAATTTTTGCACAGTAGATAGTTAGTATAATTTAAAACTGTGTTATAAAAGATAATGCGCTGTGGTAATTTTGCGTCTGTCATAATATTGAGATTTAAAGAGTTTATATATAATTGAATTGGATTTTATAGTCGCACCAACAGCTAAGATCATATGGCGACTTTCCAGCTTCCATTGGTGGAGGAAGACCCCAGGTGCCCCTCCGGGCAATTTTCGTGCACGGGCGGGCACCTGGGTAGAACCACCGACGTTCCACAAGCCAGCTGGATAGCTTTCTCACATAAAGATTCCTAGACCCCTGAGGGATCGAACCTACAACGGTGAGGGGCAAGTGATTTCAAGTCAGAGACGTTAACCACTCGGCCACGGACGCATGTATAAATGTACTTCATAAAATGAATACTGGTATGTTAAATCACATAGCACAGAATTATAGTCTGACGATAATAATGTTCGATTAAATATTTTCAGAGGGTATTTAACGAAAGAATATTTTTCCACCGAAATATAGTTATTACACTTGCAAATTGTCTCATTACATATTTCACATAATAATGCTAATATTTCATATTTGTCGTAACTTATTAATGAGAGTGCTTGCCGGATATATCCTAATATTCGTAAGCATAAACACCGCTGGCACCGAGTGCTCGGTTTCCGCTGTTCGAGTCATCAGCATAGTTACTTCCAGGAGAGTAAAACTTCTGTTCACTTAGAATGTGCCGTCTGCAGTTTTGAGTGGAATGATCATACATTGAATTTCGCTGCCAAACACCATCATCACTTTGTCTCGGGCGTCTGTTCACGGATGGTGGGTGTGGTTGTCGGTTTCGACGTCTGCATTCGCTAGTTGCATGGCTGGTCATTTTGCAGACTGAGCAGTATACCTTCCGACTATCCCGACGATCCCAGCCTTGATCCTTTCCTGACCAGGCGTCTCCATGATCCTGAATAGGCACACGTCTGGTTGGTGATTGTGCCTGTCGCTTGATTATTGGCAAACATCGATTGACACACGAGACTAATTTCCGGCTGCCAAGTATATTTAGATGAATACCGTCTCGGGCATAGTAGATCCCAACTTTGCTGTCGTCACCATAGATGAACGAGCTGTAAGGATCAATTCAGTTTACCTTCATGTCATGTGCTAGTTGTTTCAGTGCGTCGTTGTTGATACGAATAACATCAGTGTCTGATCTTGGGCAAAGTGTACATATATAGACTGTCATTTTGCGCCGCTGTAAAAACTCAATAGCCTGTTTAAACTCACTTGACAGTAGGGTAGGTGTGAGGTTTGGTGAACCCTAAAACCTGGTTTAAACCCCCAGCGGCCTGTTTGCCATTGACCGTTCCAAAGCGGTAGCCCTATTGTCAACCCTTTTGTGTTTGTGATGTCTTAGTTGGCCTTTTATTCATCTTTAAATGTGTTCTTTGTTTCTGTGTGTGTTTGTGGTTGGCTGTCGTCCTTGAATGCTGCTTTTCCTGTTTGATTTTTATATCTATACACCATTGTATTTCCAGTTGAATTACAGCAGAGTACATTTACGACTAAAATACATAACATTTTCCCGTTTTTATTTACATTAGGTTCATGTGAGAGTATTGCAATATTATATATTATATACAATATATTCAGGATGGAGTAAATTTAAACACGACAACCATATGCATAAGTTCCAGCATTTCAGAATATGTATATAACTGAATTGTATCAGTCAGTTTAAGAAATAGATGTTCCCTGTATGACTCTGTAGATTACCGTTTTAGCCGGTGCTAGTGGGCATGAAAGGTGTTGCCCTTTACCTCTCATGAACAGACCCAATAAAACCGAGTCTGCTACTTTTCTCTCTTTTTTGTGTTTGCTGCTTCCAAGGGATCCCCTTTTTCACTTCTATTGACATTAACTTTCAGCATTCATTGACATTCATACTAGCGTTTGTTCAGTACTGTGAGGCAGATGCACACAGTTGTCCCGACTACATATCAGTAGTGTTGTTACTTACTGGTCATTTGTGATCACCAAGCCAAATCTATATATATGGTGTTTTACGTCATTTTCAACTCATGTAAGGTTTTATGTGACGGTCGATTTTTTTTGTGGTGGAGGCAGACCACCCACTTTTCCTGGGTAGAACCAGTACTGTACACCTCCCGCCATCCGTAAGAATCGACACTTCCTCACTTACAAGTCGAGCTCCCAGTGGGATTCGAACCCGCGGTGAGAGGCGAGAAGGTTTACAACGTAAATCTTTGTGGGTTTAAAGTATACTACCGCTTAAAACGGCGCTAGAGGGCGTGAGAGATGTTGCACCTTTTATTGTCTTATTTTCTCTCTTGTTTATGCTTGTTGCTTTTAAGGGATCCCTTGTCAATAATAATTATTTAAATTGGGAATACGATATATATGCTCACGCCATCACGATTCATGAGTCTTTAGAGGCACATATTACAACTTGAATATTTTCGTATAAAACACCTTGGAATAGAGTTTACTTGAATAGGAAATACCAATTTTTCCTTCATTTTGGTTTTTAAAAAAAAAAGCAAATTGTATTATCTGGAACTGCAGAAAGTTATATTTGCTAGTACACAGAATTAGAATTTGCAATCAAACGTCGATATGTTTAAAGTTCTCAAAAAATATACTGAAGACAACTAGCAAGTTTCTGACAGTTTGCTCGTTTCCAGATGGACAAACGAACAAATGGACAAACGGAACCTTTAGAACCTTTAGTGGTTACTACAATCAAATAAGGTCATTATTGCTTTCATTTTCGGAATTGGTTCTTTAATCTGTCACTTTTTGTGCTACTGGGCGATCTTGTAATTGACAGCTGTATCAAAAAATGATTCCATGATCAAATGATAAAGTAAACAGTTTTATTATCTTTATTAAGTCTTGCAGATCAGTGAGTTAGAGGTCGCCCAGCTAAACAAATTGGTTTTTTCATTGTTCTCAGCTTTTCTGCCTTTTATAGCCATTTTAACGGTCCCGCTTTATTAGGATGACAATATGGTAAGAGTGAAAGTTTATACATCCCAGTGCATCCCAGACCCTGGTTTAAAGAACCAGCGGCCTGTTTGCCTCTGATCCAAGGTGTTCTTGGTTGAATGCATTCTGTGAATATATTGTGTTAGTGATTGTATACTTGTTATTGTTGTGTGTTGTGTATGCGTGTTCTTGGCTGAATGTATTCTGTGAATAGTTTGCGTTAGTGGTCGTATTCTTGTTATTGTTTCGTGTTGTATATGCGTGTTCTTGGTTGAATGTATTCAGTGAATAGTTTGCGTTAGTGGTCGCATAATTGTTATTGTTGTGTGTTGTGTTTGCGTGTTCTTGGTTGAATGTATTCTGTGAATAGTTTGCGTTAGTGGTCGAATTCTTGTTATTGTTTCGTGTTGTATATGCGTGTTCATGGTTGAATGTATTCAGTGAATAGTTTGCGTTAGTGGTCGCATACTTGTTATTGTTGTGTGATGTAAATGCGTGTTCTTGGTAGAATGTATTCTGTGAATATATTGTATTAGTTATTGCATACTTGTTATTGTTGTGTGTTGTAAATGCGTGTTCTTGGTTGAATGCATTCTGTGAATATATTGTATTAGTGGTCGCATACTTGTTATTGTTGTTTGTTGTATATGCGTGTTCTTGGTTGAATGCATTCTGTGAATATATTGTATTAGTGGTCGCATACTTGTTATTGTTGTGTGTTGTATATGCGTGTTCTTGGTTGAATGTGTTCTGTGAAAAGTTTGTGTTAGTGGTCGCATACTTGTTATTTTTGAGTGTTGTATATGCGTGTTCTTGGTTGAATGTATTCTATGAATATATTGTATTAGTGGTCGCATATTTGTTATTGTTGTTTGTTGTATATGCGTGTTCTTGGTTGAATGTATTCTGTGAAAAGTTTGCGTTAGTGGTCGCATTCTTGTTATTGTTGTGTGTTGTATATGCGTGTTCTTGGTTGAATGTATTCTGTGAAAAGTTTGTGTTAGTGGTCGCATACTTGTTATTTTTGAGTGTTGTATATGCGTGTTCTTGGTTGAATGTATTCTGTGAAAAGTTTGTGTTAGTGGTCGCATACTTGTTATTGTTGTGTGTTGTATATGCGTGTTCTTGGTTGAATGTTTTCTGTGAATATGTTGTGTTAGTGGTCGCATACTTGTTACTGATGTGTGTTGTATATGCGTGTTCTTGGTTGAGTGTATTCTGTAAATATTTTGTGTTAGTGGTCGCATACTTGTTATTGTTGTGTGTTGTATATGCGTGTTCTTGGTTGAATGTATTCTGTGAATTTTTTGTGTTAGTGGTCGCATACTTGTTATTGTTGTGTGTTGTATATGCGTGTTCTTGGTTGAATGTATTCTGTGAATATTTTGTGTTAGTGGTCGCATACTTGTTACTGATGTGTGTTGTATATGCGTGTTCTTGGTTGAATGTATTCTGTGAATATTTTGTGTTAGTGGTCGCATACTTGTTATTGTTGTGTGTTGTATATGCGTGTTCTTGATAGAATGTATTCTGTGAATATTTTGTGTTAGTGGTCGTATACTGGCTATTGTTGATACACTGTTCTGTGTGTTATCATTGATACCGTGTTCTTGGTTGAATGTATTCTGTGAATAGTTTGTGTTAGTGGTCGCATACTTGTTATAGTTGTGTGTTGTATATGCGTGTTCTTGGTTGAATGTATACTGTGAATACTTTGTGTTAGCGGTCGCATACTTGTTATAGTTGTGTGTTGTATATGCGTGTTTTTTGGTAAACTGTGTTCTGTAAATAGTTTGTGTTAGTGGTCGCATACTTGTTATAGTTGTGTGTTGTATATGCGTGTTGTTGGTAAACTGTGTTCTGTGAATGCTGCATTTCCTGTCCGACTTTTCTTCCTACTTTCTTTAATCGAATCAAAAGACAATTTAATCTTTCATTTCGGATTATGAAATGTTTTTAATCGAGTCAAAAGACAAGTGTAGGTTTTCATTTCGGGTTATAGAGTCAAAAGACAATTTTAGTCTCCCATTTGGGGTTATTCAATATTCTTTATCGAATCACAAGACACGTTAACCTTTCATTTCGCGTTAGGCAGCGTCGTCTTCTAAAAAAATGGTTCAGCTTTGGAACATTCGACTGTTTATGTTTATATATATACTGAAAGGAAAAAGAATGATACAGGGCGACATTAGGTCTGTACTTTCGGAAAGAAGGTTTAAACAGCACCAAACACACCAATGGTTACCCCTTTAAAGTTTCATTATCGACAGAATGCGCATTTGGCTCAAGCAGGTGAGCGAACTTCAAGCTATAAACATTATAAGCATTGCAGTCTCTTAACATTAAACACAATACTGAAATGGCTTAACTTTTCCAAGCGAAACTTCAACATTTATGAATTTCGTGTAACAAAGATTCTTTGATTGAAGGGTCTACTACATGACAGAGTTGTCCTTTCTGTAATTAGTTGTAGACTCTTTTTGTACAAAACACGTTGAGATGTATCTGGAATATTACGTGAAATTAGGTGTACATAATAGTGAAGTAAAGGCAATTGTTTTATTACGCGTTTCTTTTTCCTTTTAGAATAGATATATATATATATGTAAACATTTGCTGAAACAATGTCCATATTGTTTTTAATTTGTAGGTAAATATGTTTAAATTGCCAGATTGTAATCGCTACAAATGCGTTACAAATGCGCGGTGATATTTATGCATGGATGCAGATAATGCCTCTACTCTAAACAATGATCTCAAGATAGAAAAAGTTGTGAACTTATACAGTTTTAACTGAACGCAACAACATAGAGCAGTAGGTTTTACAAACGATTACTGAACTGTAATTGTTTAAAGGTGACGGGTACATTACTTATACTGTGTGCCTATTATAATGTGTATTAAAAAATACAAACGCGTTTTTTGCCAAGATTCAATTGAAAACATAACTATAGAAAACACGCTTTGTTCAGTTGAAGCAATGTTAAGAACCCTCGCATTGGAAGGGTCTTCTAAGGCCATGGGTGTATGCGACGCATACCATATAACGTATGCAAATGTTTCACAATCACTTCTCGATACCCCCGTGTGGTTGCCGGTGTAGAATACAACCACTGCAAATCCCGCTAAAAGCAGAGGGGTACGATCCCCCCTTCATGTTCATTTTGTCATTTTTTTATAATGCTCATTCAAAGGTTTTCTTCATGACACCGCATAGGCAAATGTGGAAACTGGCTCCATCGTAAATGGTGTGCCGACAATAGAATTTGCATCAATTCCGCAGTTCTGCAGGTTAGAAGGTTCTAGGCCAATTCTCCATATTTTATCTAGATGTAAATGGAGGATGAGCCTGGCATGTTCATCCCTGTTTGGCGCCATATAACCTTTCTTGTGTTGGTGCGCCGTAAAACTCCAATTCAATTCAGTCCTCGATAAACATTTTTGTATTTGTAGTGATATACTCATGCAAATAAATATAACAAAATAGATTCCACATAGTTGCACAACATGCATTAAGGCATGGAAACACCATGGAAGAAACGCATGTAATAAATAAACAATAATACAAAAAATAAATATATATCGGGAAGAAGGAGAATCTGAAAGTGGGTCTTTCTTTCTTATGTGCCATTGCGTTTGGTTTCTATTGGACCGTTTTTCTTATTCTAGTATTAAAGGTCAATAAAGGGCGGATCAATTTTCTAGAGTAGGAATCGTATCCCTTTGTTGCAGAAAGTTCATCCCATGATCATTAATTCTATAGAAAAATGATAAGGTTATCACTGTGCCATGGTTACACCGGCCCATCCGTAGATTCTTACATACCTGTTCATTATCACGGGAAAATGTAGGCCATGAGTGTTGGTGAGGCAACTTATGTCACAGTAAATGAGATATAACATGGTATGTATTATATACATTGATTTCTTGACTAGCATCAACGTGAGATATGAAATCCTGCATTGTAATGCGGGAATGCCAGTGCAAACGCTGTCACGTATGCTATGTATGCTGTTTTTGATATCTCCCGATAAAAGCTAGAACACAAATTGGGTTACGTCCACAATCATAACCGCACATCGTCAAACGCTAATTGTGACTCAGTGAATCATCACTGATCCAATCAATGTTCACCATTGTAATATTCTTGCCTGAAGTCTCACTAGAGTCTGGGATTATTATTAGTAATTCTACAGTGGAGAGACTATTTTGGAGTTTCTTGCTGTTTTCTGGAAATAACTCTAAAATAGTGGACGTAATGTATAATAGATGAATTATACTTTAACAACAGTTAAGAAAATATTAGTGTCGTGTGCAATACAGAGAAACCCACAATGCTAAGGATATAACCGGTTATAATCGCCGCAGAAACTAGGTAATTACAGTTTTTAATACGTTTCTAAATCAAAATTGCATTTGTAATGACTTTATTTATTAATTATATTTTTTATTATTAAATCGATTGGTTATTTATAAAATGGTAATGCGTTACTAAATCTGGTCTGTACTGTTATCATTTATATATGTTTAAGTATACACGAGAGAGACATAATTTGAAGTTAAAATGACAACCACAACACATTCCACGTCGTCCAAGTAAGAACCAATACGTGGTATGTATGTGAAAATAAAATGAATAATATTACTGTAGTTTGAACGAGAAACATTCAAATTTAGGGAATGGCACCAAAACCCCTAAACCATGAACGTCTTCCATCTTTCTTGAGCAAAAAGCAAGGTTTTGCGCAAGCGTAAAATAGCTGCCGAGAGAAAATAGCATTATATCTGGTAGGAACTAGGAACAAAGTTTAACATAATAACAGATCAAGTCACGTGTGTTAAAACAATATTTAAAATGTAAAAAAAATGTTGTCACGAAGTAAACATGCCACGATCCCTTTTTCTTACTAGACACTTTCTTCCCAATTTTTAGCATCAGTTCTTCCTACCAAACATTTTTAATCAAGGTGAATCAAGGTGGACGACATCGCTTCGTTCTAGCCAAAACCTTGACATGCGTTACATATTGATAACATATTACGACCATTTTGATCGTAAATCAATTTATTAAATGCTTCACTACATTTTTCAAGTAAACGTGATTTTATTTCATTTTCAATTTACTTATACATTTAATATTTTTGCACTACGTGCACACATAATTGTCTACATTGAATGCTTAGGTAAAACAAAGTGAACGATTTTAAAATTTGAGACTTATCGTAAGATGTTTAATTAAACAGGGCCCTGAAGCACACATCAACACAGAAATAGAAGTGTTCACATGTTAGGGATGCGTATGAGTTAGCGTGCATTACAACACAGATAAACTGTTCACTGCTACCATGTGTAAAATTATAAGATTGCGTTCTGGCAGCGAATAAAAGATGGTACTATATTTTATCGACCACAATGCATCATTTAGCGTAAATGCCGGCTTATTTTGTTTCGGTGGATATCCCGGAACCCCGTCTTGTAACAGGGGGTTCTCCTACAATCTTCCCCAGGAAGTAACTTCAATTTTAGCCCAGCTACTCCCCTGGGCACTGCTTTAATATCAAATATAATACAGTTTAATATTTTCTGTTTGATGTATTTATTGATATATTTGTATAGCCTGTCATGTTCGTTTATAATGATGTTTATATGAAACTACTTTCAAATGAAATGTGTGTCAAGTCATGAAAGGAAGTGATCAAGTCATGACTTGATAGCTATAAGTCAATCGTGCACGCTCGGCCAATCCCGTCATTCTTCGGGATCTCGCCTCGTGTGTATCACGGCGCTTCGGTATGTTCAAAATCTTAACATTCTGTTAGCCGGAAGGCAAGGCACAGAAAATAGTGCACTGTTGCTAAGCTGTTGCTACATAAACATAATGGCCGCTTGCCACACGTGTTGATGTATGATTTGCGTTGCATGTTTGTTATTTACAATACAGATGAAGTTTTTATCACTACTTTCACGTAAATAAACTAAATAAACTATAGATGAAACAATCGGCTAAATGATATTGCAAAATATTGAAGATAACTTTGATTGTGAATGCAAATTCGTTTTGGCGGGAATCTGACGCGCGTCACGCTAGTATGACGTAACCAATATGGAAACCTGCGTAATACATTCGAGTCATGCTGCGAAGCAGTTTTCGAGATGTTGCGAATGAGCTATAAGTATGCTTATCTATTCTTGTGGAGTGCGTAGTCCAGTGGTAGAGCGCCGAACTCCTGATCGAGAGGATCCTCCGCGACCGCGGCCACGTTATTTATCCTTGAGCAAGATTATTAATCCACACTGCTTAGTACTGGAAGCCATCGAGAATGATTAATCTAAGTTGCAAGAACTTGTTTCGCAATCGATGTAAAATAAATATGTTTAAAACATATTCTCGTGGAAAATGCTCAAAGTGCCTGTTCGATGAAAGTTTGGGAAGTATTCATATTTAGACTTTAATATTCAATGTATTTTTTTTTTATAGAAACGGACATTGGAACAGAAATCGTTGAGCATAAATCATAGATAACCATAATACTTTTATTTACTATCAACTTTGGCATTTTTTTAGTGTCTGTTTCCAGTAAATGATAAACCAGTAAACTTATTTGTAAAACGACCGACATTACATATATGGACATTTTAAACAGTTAAATCAAAACAGATGTATCGAGTTTTGTAGACTCAAAACATTGAATACAACAGGACCATTAGAAGAGCAACGTGACCTGGAGATAGGTTTCCCCTTGAGCGGGCATGCCATATATGCAGCATCTATCGAGAGGTAAACCCTCATAAGAATGCTCCTTAAATATCCCGTCTTGATCTATTTTCAGCAGGATAGTGATACCGAATCAATTTTTGTATTCCAGTGTCACAAAATATGGTTACTTGGTACAAGAGTTGTTCAACTTACAACGAAACACTTCCATTTTGTAACTGAATCAAATATGTCATGATGGTAAAAGTGGAATCCGAATTTCTAAAGATCTAACATTTAAGCAAAGAAAACAGCTTAAAGAGCTGAGCATTAAAGTTCTAGGTGGTTATTTCAAAAATGGGGAGTTATTCACCTACTGTAAATCAGATGACAAGCAAGGTTTTACGCAAGCGTAAAATAGCTGCCGAGAGACAATAAATGTTGTTACGGAAAAATCAACACGCAACGACCATTTTTTCTTACATTCTTCTCGATTTTTACCAAGCATTTTACCTTCCTACCAAGCATTTTGAATCAATGTGGGCGACCTCGCTTCTTTCTGTTCAAATACCTTGACATGCCATAACTATTGATTACAATTCACCCTTGTAACACGACGTGCTAGAAGTACACATCACCACAGAAATGTCAGAAATACAATTGTTCACATGTAAGGGAAACGTGTGCGTTAGCATTCATGCCTTACAACACATATAAACTGTTCACTGTTACCATGTGTAATTATAAGATTGCGTTATCAAAGTGAAAAATGTAAAGGAACTGTTGCTACCTTACCATTAGCAATAATAAAAACCATAATGAAAATTTAAAAACAAAAGGAAATCAGCAGGCTTGAACCCTCCCTTCCCGGCACTAACACGACGCCTCAATCAACTGCGCTACAGAGGCCTGTAAATGTTTCATCGCTAATATACATATAATAATAATGACTACATGCTACATTTCAGTAGACTGGTTTACGAAAACGTCATTTCACAAGTGAAATGGTAACCTTTCAACATTCCAAATTGTGTGTTTATACCATTCAAGTTTTTTAGACCGTTGTAATGCATGCTTATCGTCGACTACATGATCCACAGTCTGTTAACCATAGACAAACACAAAAACTATATAAGGATCAGCTGCTGAATGACGACATTAAAACAAGAGTATTCAAAAGAGGCATCAGAACGCTATCTTCCAAAATTGAACCAACGCAGGAAAGCGCTAATATGGATATGGATCAGCATGTAAATCCAATCTGCATGAAAGTGAAGCTGGCCAAAGTGTCAGTGGTTCTAACTCATCGAATGATAGTGGTGATGTATTATAGCGGTTAGGACAAGGCCCATCAGATAACAATAGCTACATATTAATAATTTTCTGGAATATTGAAGGTTTACGAAACAAATTGAGCGATGCTGACTTCATGTTATACATTACTAACTTTGACATAGCTTTTATAGAGACATTGGAGCTTGACAAATCGGAAATTGAACATGCTTTTCCAAATCATATATGTTTTATCTGTCCCGCTAAATTGTCTGTACGTGGTGGTAGAAATATTGGTGGAGGCATGGTGTATATTCGGAATGTATTTGAACAGTATGTAAAACAATATATAATTTTGAGTTTGTGATATTATTGAAATTTGACAAGAGTATTCTTATTTCGTGTTCAGACCTTGTACTCATTTGTGTCTACATTCCGCCTGAAAATTCTCCATTTTATAGAGGATTAGCAGGAGGAATGCAAAGTATAGAAAATGAAATAGTTGACATGCAGACTATTTATGCAGATTGTAAAATTCTGAGATGGAGAAAATTCTGCTTGCTGGTCATTTTAGTGCTGGAACAGCAATACTTGATGAGTTTACCTACATTGACCCAGATATTCCTGAACTAAATGAATATGAAGATATACTAAATGGAGATATTGGTATAAAAACAGCATCATGTGGCGATAAAACTAACAAATTTGGAAGAGAGCTGCTTGAATTTTGTAAAACCTACTGTTTGTATAGTGTAAACGGACGATTTGGTAATGACAGAGGGATTGGGTAGTATATGTATATAAGTCAAACGGATTGTAGTGTTATAGATTACTATCTTATTTCCAAAAATCTTAATGATTGTATAGCTGACTTTAAAGTGGACGCAAGATCAGAGTGTAAACATCTTCCAATAATGTTGTGCTTACGCGCAAAAGCTAGGTTACCTATGCATGTTGTTATTGAACAGGTCAGTAGTGGGGCTGAATATAAGTAAGTAATTAAGCGAGAAAATGCGGAGGAATTTAAAAACATTTTGCGTGATAACGTGCTTAGCGGTAAACTTGACGATATTGAAGGGATGATTGTGAACCAAGATATGAAAACCAATTGTATTATAACTGGTTTTGTAGAGGTTTTTGATGACGCATGTTCTAAATTTAAGTGCTTGAAAAGAACGAAGAATAATCCAGTAATAAAACGAATGTGGTTCGATAGTGAATGTCGTAAACTTAAACTTAATAAAAATAGATGTCTCAGGCAATTTCGGTCTACTAGATCGGAAGAAGATTTAAATGCATATATCATTGCATTTTTTTTGTTTGCAGTAATAAGGAATGATGTTAAAACAAATCGGTATTGAATTCAATAGATGCATCAGCTAATGATTCAAAAGCATGTTGGAGTAAACTTAAAGCATGTGGTTCCAATAAATCAAATTATAAACCAAACATACAAAACGAGACGTGGTTTAACCATTTTAAAACACTATGTAACCAATTCGACGACGGCGATGAGGGTGATGATGGGAATATTGCACTATTAAATATATGATGCAAACATGGATATAAATGACATAGGCGATATAACGGCAAATGAGGTATTGACTGCAGTGAGGCGTTTAAAAAAAAAGAACAAGTCTTCATCTGGAGAACTTATTGCAGAACAATTCATATATAGTATAGACATTATACTGCCATATATGACCAATTTTTTTAAAAGACTCTTTGAAAAAGGTGAATTCCCAGATATATGGGCAGAATCCATCTTAATACCTCTTCATAAAAAAGGATCAGTTAATTGTCCTGATACTTATAGAGACATTGCACTTATTGATACATTTAACAAGATATATATTAGTATACTAGCAAGACGTGTTACGTTTTATGCAAATGTGATTGATAAAATAACTGAATCACAAGCTGGTTTTCACCCCGGATATTGTACAATTGACAATGCATTTATACTTCAAGCCTTCGGTTCTAAATATGTATAAAGGGTAAAAAGCTGTTTGTGGCATTTGTAGATTTTATGAAAGCTTTTGATTGGGTATTAGAAGTGAATTGTTTACAATCCTTAGAAAATGTGGAAAAAGGAAAACTGCAATCAATACAAAGCATATATAAAACGTTGAAGTATGTGTGAAAGCCAATGAAAAATGTTCTAAATATTTTGACTGTCCAATATGTTTACGACATTCATATACGACAGGGATCAGTCCAATTTTATTTTCATTATTTATTAATGAATGAACTGAGTGAAGAAATGTGTAATAGCGGGCTTCATGGAGTGCTGTTAACACCAGTTAACACCTGATGTTGTAACATCGATATTATTACTATTGTTTGCTGATGATGTGGCATTGATAGCAGATACTGTAAACGCTCAATACACTTGGCTTATTATATCAGTATTGACATGGAAGTTGAAAGTGAATACTGATAAAACTAAAATTGTTGTTTTTAACAATGGTGGACATTTAACAAGAGCAGGTTTTATGATGAGAAACAGATAGAAGCTGTTAGCGGTTATAATTATATTGGATTGTTTTTTACATGCCGATTATGGCGAACGCACTGGCAATAAAGGGGAGTAGTATGTTGCTATGCTAGCTTCATTAAGTGAGCTAAACTCGATACCTTACAGTATATATTTTAAACTATTTGACTCAAAAAATAGTCCGGTATTTCTTTACGGATCAGAACTGTTGGGATCTGATCAAATGTAATGTATTGAAAGGGTTCATATGTATGCTTTAAACGTTTATGAATGCATCTATAAATGCATGCAATGCAGCACTAATGGGTGGTTGTGTTAGATACCCTATGTATATAGCAGCCAACAATATATATATATAAAGTATTGGTGTAAAATTATGAAAATGCCTTACACGAGATATGTTATAAAATGCTATGAAATGTTGATTCTTTCAGATAGTCATGGATATGAAAATTGGATGACGAAACTAAAGCACAATTTGTATTTTAATGGCTTTGGATATATATGGGAACGGCAGAGTGTTGTCAATGAAAATGTTTAAATAAAGCAATATGATTTAAGGCTCATATACAGAAGTGGAGCGAGCAAGTATAGTAGAGGGAATGCAAAGCTGAATTTGTATAGGTATTTTAAATCTGAACTTGTTATAGAAAACTATTTAAATGTGTTAAATATTAAGAAATTTAGAATGGTATATTTTAGAACATCCTCTCACTCTCTACTCATAGAGAAAGGACGACATGGAGGTATGCCTAGAGAGAGACGTTTGTGTTTTCATTGTAATAATGTTATAGAATATGATTTCTACTGATATGCCAATTCTATCATGATTTAAGATCGTCACATATTCCTAAAAAGTACTATGAGTTTCCTAACAAACGCACGTTTAATATTGTCATGTCATGTAAAAAAAGAAAATGTTATAAAACATATAGGTATGTTTTCTTTACTATGCTTTCTTTAAACGAAGTGAATTGATTCATGATTAGTATGTACTGTTATATAATAGTAATAGTATTGTATTTGATAGTATTGTCAGTGTATTGTACATTTATGCATAACAATCAAACCACGTGTACATTTATGATAACTATAGTGTATACATGTTATGTGTTTTGGCCGGTGGCTTGTATTACTAATAAAATAGTATTACTATTATTGACATTATCGCCGAATATGTTCCTTTTAATGTCAAGCCTAACGATTCCTTCGGTATAAAACATTATGAGATGAACTATTATGTTCTTCCTAATTTCGCTGCATCAGTATCTTTGATAAAAAGGTAGAGAATGATGTTTTGAAGCAAATATTTTCCATCATAAAAATAACTGCAATACAAATTTAACCGAAAATGCTTGTAAATTGTCGTTTATTCTGATGTGTCCATGTCTGAAGGTGCATTTTTTTGCTATTTTTAGGTTCTCCCGATTTCAGCGAAAATTAACATGAAATTCGACTTTGAAAAGTATTAAATTTATGAAAACTTCTATACTCAGCAAAAATAGACACGTCCCTCTTTTAAGCTGTGATTTGCATAGGGTTGACTTTGTTACACTTTGTACACCAATCTAGATATAATTTCATCATTTTATACTTATCACTCAATCATTCTGATCAATTTTAATAATCATCAACAACCAAAGTTTGTCTGTTTGTGCTAAAAAAATGTTTTATTCAAATTGCGAAATCACTATATTTTTATTATAAAGGGAGGTAATCTGAAAATATTCGTTCTTGAAAGCTGTATGGCGCATAAATTAGTGAAAAGATCAGCGTCATTTCTCTGTTTTTGTGGTGATGAGGTCATTCTCTGTTTATTTCAATAGAACAAAACTGTGTTAACTCAACGTTTTAACCACAAGACCCGGAAATGCTGTTTAAACCAAATCAAGGGGAATAAGTTTGCCCACAAGTTTGATTCAAAGAAAATTGTTTTCATGACAGTGCTGGCCTTTAACAAAGGTATTGGCATATAAGATTAAATTAAATATAATTTCATTGTGTCTAAATATATGGGTAAAGCTGGGGATGTTTCTATTTTTGCTCAGTATAGCTCGAAACATCAGCTGCAGACATCCTCTATCAGCTGCAGACATCCTGTATAGTCTAGAACTAAGTGATCTCAATGCCACGTTTAGGTATACAATGCATTGATGAATATTTTCAGTCTAGAAGTAAGTGATCACTGTATCTGAAAACAATGCAACATTTAGGTATACAATGCATTGATGAATATTTCCAATCTAGAAGTAAGTGATCACAATGCCACGTTTAGGTATACAATGCATTGATGAATATTTCCAGTCTAGAAGTAAGTGATCACTGTATCTGAAAACAATGCAACGTTTAGGTATACAATGAACTGATGAATATTTCCAGTCTAGAAGTAAGTGATCACTGTATTTGAAAACAATGCCACGTTTAGGTTTACAATGCATTGATGAATATTTCCAGTCTAGAAGTAAGTGATCACTGTATCTGAAAACAATTCCACGTTTAGTTATACAATGCATTGATGAATATTTCCAGTCTAGAAGTAAGTGATCACTGTATTTGAAAACAATTCCACGTTTAGGTATACAATGCATTGATGAATATTTCCAGTCTAGAACTAAGTGATCACTGTATCTGAAAACAATGCCACGTTTAGGTATACAATGCATTGATGAATATTTCCAGTCTAGAAGTAAGTGATCATTGTATTTGAAAACAATGCCACGTTTAGGTATACAATGCATTGATGAATATTTCCAATCTAGAAGTAAGTGATCACTGTATCTGAAAACAATGCAACGTTTAGGTATACAATGCATTGATGAATATTTCCACTCTAGAAGTAAGTGATCACTGTATTTGAAAACAATTCCACGTTTAGGTATACAATGCATTGATGAATATTTCCAGTCTAGAAGTAAGTGATCACTCTATCTGAAAACAATGCCACGTTTAGGTATACAATGCATTGATGAATATTTCCAGTCTAGAAGTAAGTGATCACTGTATCTGAAAACAATGCAACGTTTAGGTATACAATGCATTGATGAATATTTCCACTCTAGAAGTAAGTGATCACTGTATTTGAAAACAATCCCTCGTTTAGGTATACAATGCATTGATGAATATTTCCAGTCTAGAAATAAGTGATCACTGTATCTGAAAACAATGCCACGTTTAGGTATACCATGCATTAATAAATATTTCTAGTCTAGAAGTAAGTGATCACTGTATTTGAAAACAATTCCACGTTTAGTTATACAATGCATTGATGAATATTTCCAGTCTAGAAGTAAGTGATCACTGTATTTGAAAACAATTCCACGTTTAGGTATACAATGCATTGATGAATATTTCCAGTCTAGAAGTAAGTGATCACTGTAGTTGAAAACAATTCCACGTTTAGGTATACAATGCATTGATGAATATTTCCAGTCTAGAAGTAAGTGATCACTGTATTTGAAAACAATTCCACGTTTAGGTATACAATGCATTGATGAATATTTCCAGTCTAGAAGTAATTGATCACTGTATTTGAAAACAATGCCACGTTTAGGTATACAATACATTGATGAATATTTCCAGTCTAGAAGTAAGCGATCACTGTATTTGAAAACAATGCCACGTTTAGGTATACAATGCATTGATGAATATTTCCAGTCTAGAAGTAAGTGATCACTGTATTTGAAAACAATGCCACGTTTAGGTATACAATGCATTGATGAATATTTCCAGTCTAGAAGTAAGTGATCACTGTATCTGAAAACAATGCAACGTTTAGGTATACAATGCATTGATGAATATTCCCAGTCTAGAAGTAAGTGATCACTGTATTTGAAAACAATGCCACGTTTAGGTATACAATGCATTGATATATATGGATTATAAAACAGACATGCTTTCAAAAGGTAGAACATTGATTACATGAATGAAAAAGTACGAAATTTGATAAGAAATAGCGTTCATTCCGGTCCACCGGTACACTATTAGTATATGCAATCAAGTTTATTTATCAGGGGATAATTAAAGTGTTGTGGCAGTAAACTAGATAGAGCATAAATAGCGACCCAGTCGAATACGCCAAATAAACCACCTGAGATGTAAAACAGTCGGATTCCAGTACATCTCACGGAAACCATGGAATCGTGCGTTCCCAAAGAATGACCAAATTGACTGACATTATTATGTAGGTATGCAGGTTCTAACACTGGTCACGCGTTCCTTGTCTGTTATCCTCGATATCTCCTGGTAAAACCTACATAACATATTGTCTTACGTCCGCAGTCATAACATATGTCGATCAGATGCTAATTACAAGTATACGAATGATCGCTGATGCACTGTTCACCATTGTAATAGTGTTTACTCATGCCTCACTAGAGTACTCAAGGAATAGTATTTGCAGCTGGAGATAAAAGTAAACATAGAAGTCGAACAGGAAATGTAGCATTCAAGATCACAGTCAACCAAAAACACGCACAGAAACAAACAATAATTACAAAGATGAATAAGATGAAAGGCAAAAAAAAGCCGGTTGGTTTTTTATCTGTTTTATTGGGACGAAAATATGGTAAGAGTGGGGTTTGATGCTCCTTAGAACCTGGTTTAAAGTCATTCCTTTAAAATGCGACCTAATAATGATGCCAATAAACTAATTTCTATGCCACTATTAAAATGTGAAGTTATTGTTATAGACGTATTCAACTGTAAAGTGCGTGGTCCAGTGGTAGAGCTCCATATTGAAAGTGCGTGGTCCAGTGGTAGAGCTCCATATTGAAAGTGCGTGGTCCAGTGGTAGAGCTCCATATTGAAAGTGCGTGGTCCAGTGGTAGAGCTCCATATTGAAAGTGCGTGGTCCAGTGGTAGAGCTCCATATTGTAAAGTGCGTGGTCCAGTGGTAGAGCTCCATATTGTAAAGTGCGTGGTCCAGTGGTAGAGCTCCATATTGAAAGGTCGTGGGTTCGATTTGTCCATGAGCAAGATAATTAATTCACTGTGCTTAGTACTGATTCTGCCCAGGAAGCCATTGAGAGGGATTACTATAAGTTACAGGAACTTGTTTCTCAATCGATGTAAAAGAAATATGTTCAAGCTAAACTAATTGTGATTTATCTTTTGACAAACTCCGTATCTTGTTCAACTGTTGTATTCCTCTGCTTTTGAAATTAAAATGCCAGAAGAACATTTCTTCAAACCTGAAACACAAAGATTATGTATGGCATATGTTCTATCTTGAAACAAAAGGCCAAAGAGGGCTAAAATCGCTCTATATCAGTGGATCTCCTCATAAAATTCACATCAGTACTTCTTTTAAAACATTGCAGATAAAACACCACAAAATAACAACACCCACAACAGAAACTTAAACACTTGACCCAACAATTTAAATAAGAGGCCATAGTTCTATTTTGGTATGATTATTTAGGGACTCGAGGCACAACAATTGTTTAAATATGTTTTGAACGCCTGTAGAGGGGCCCCTTTATGCAGGCAGTGAAGACCTTTTTTATATAATGGTTGTTCCTCGAGTCACTAAATAACCATACTAAATTAGAACTATGTGTTGTGTTTATTAAAACATATGTTTCCCCTAAAGAAGAAAAGGGAATACATCCACCAAACATCATTCACATAGAACACTACGAAGGTATGTGCAACTAGGCTTGGTAATGGTCATCCCTACCAAGTTTCATGGAAATCCAGGCCGGTGATCAGGAGAAGTAGTCCGGACAAAGCTTATGTATTAAAACTTTAAAGGGCAAGAACTCGGCCAAAAATCATTCAACCGGAACAAGGCAATGATATACGCAAACAAGTTTCGTTGACAGCCGAACAGTGGTTGAGGAGAACTCGTCCGGACAAATTGTGTGTATTATTAGAAAAATATGCGGAGCACAACACAACACGACAAAACAGAACAGAACAGAACAGAACAGAGAATGAAACAGAACAGAATAGAATAGAATAGAATTCCCATTAATGGTGTGCAGTTTTAGCGGCAACAAACAATGTATTAATTTGGCTTGTGTACAGCTATACGGTGTACGTTTTTGGTTTTATCTCATACGATCCATTAGGAAGAGACGGTGAAGCGCGAAATAACTTTGACATTTTGAATTGTGTTCTTCGCGCTTCCTTCGTGCTCCATCATCGTGTTTTCGTGCATTGTCTAAAGGTCGATGCTCCAAGCGGAAGCTGCGATGACGATGCGTGATGGTGCAATGGCGATGCGTGAAGGTGCGATGGCGTTGCGCGAATGTGCAATGGCGATGCGCGAAGGTGCAATAGTGATGCGCGAAGGTGCGATGGCGGTGCCAGAAGATGTAATAACGATGCACGAATATGCGATGGTGGTGCCCGAAGGTGCGATGGCGTTGCGCGAATGTGCAATGACGATGCGCGAAGGTGCATATTTTCGATTCGTTATCGAAACATCGGGCTTTTATAGTATTTTTTTATGATAGCAGACAGACAGACTTAACGATATGTATTGATAAAAATACTTTACATCATTTGGTCCGTTAAATGGGAGAGTTTTAATAACTTGGCGTTTGATGCAAAAATAACATAGAACAGTCGTAAAGGTAAAATCGCGCGACGTTTACCATATTTTAATGGTTACATGTTTGTCCGTAAACGAAACAAATGAAAATATCAATACAGGTAAATCCCTTTCATAAAGGTTCAGTACCTACAAATATATCCATACTACATGGGTGCCCCTGCTTTAGTGCGACCTTGACATTGAAGGTAGCCGCCTGGCGGTGTCACGCTTGTGTTATGAGGAATAAATGCGTCATGAGTAATTTGAAAATCGGTCTGTGTATGTGGAATATACAGAGCGGACACGAATGTTTATACAAACTATATGACCTCTAAGCACCCAGCGACATTGACCATGAATATAGCCGCCCGGCCGTTGCGCGCTGCGCACCATTGTTTTATATGAGGAAAAATTGTGCGGAAGTTATGGAGCCGACATGAAATTTCGGACGGACAGGCGCACGCACGGACGGACAGGGGTAACACATGTATGTGCCATAACGTCGTCGAATGGCAGGTGCATACATTATGCAGTGCGAGCTTAAGTAATCGATTTTGGAAAGTTATCTGTCTGTCCGTATATGGCAACCCAATTGTCCAATAATTACTTGAACCCAGGTTCACGGTCGAAAAACTAGGATTAACGATCGATAAACTAGGTTTTTCGAACGTAAAAGCAGGTTAACCTATACTTTCGAGCGAAAACATAGGGTAACGTCCGTAAACCATAGTTCACGCTCGTAAACGTAGGTTCACGCTCGTAGACCCAAGTTCATGGTCGTAAACATAGGTTCACGTTCGTAAACTATGGTTCACGCTCGTGAACCCCGGTTTACGCTCGTGAACCCCGGTTCACGCTCGTAAACATAGGATAACGACCGAAATTCATAGTTCAATCGAGAAACCTAGTCTATCGAACGTAAACCATGGTTTACGGTCGATATACTTGGATTATCAAATCAACTATTTAATGATCCTATCTAAGCAAAAGTTGAACTTGACCAAATGCAGTATGACATGTTTGCTAAATCGAGGGCAATAACAACTCTGGCGTGTCTAGCCCATACTCGAACTTGACCGAGATATTATAGTCATACACATTCTGTCCAAATATTATTAAGATTGGTCTTGAAATAAAGCCTCTAGAGTGTTAAAAATATCAAATACAGTTTCTTGCTAAATCAAGGGAAATAACTCTGGTGTTACTAGGCCGATATGACCGAAACTCGAACTTGGCTTGCATTTTATAAACATTCACATTCTGTCTTAATATGATTCAGATTGGTCAATATTTGACTCTACTGTAGTGTGTTAACAAGGTAGAATATGGCATTTTTGCTAAATCAAGGGCCATAACTCTGGTCATACTTGTATGATCTGGCCCATAATCAAACGTGGCCGAGATCTTTTGGACATATATGTTTTGTCTAATTGCTTGAAAAATGTGGCCGCTAGACTGTTAACATACCAATTGTATGATATAAGCGATAAACTGTATCCTGTCAGCTGGCTGTGAAAAATACGTTCGTACAAAAAAGTCAAAAGAAAGTCAAACGTATATGTCACATTTGCGATTTGTGATATTTACACGTGTGAAGAATTCGTTTCTGTGAAATTTACGGTTCAACGGTGCGGTGATAAATATTTCCCGTAAAATTAAGACAATTTCAAAAATGCGACCAACTTTTCCTTTTAACACTCGCAATTCTCTGAACAACATCCAATTGTTTATCTTAAAATTTTAGATCCTAATTATACTCCGTGAAAAGTTTACTTCAAAACATAAATGTTTTATTGTGGCACTACAATCGATAAAGGTTCAGTTTTATCATTGCAACTTGGTATAATAAACATTAATTGATCGATTTGTTAGTCTAAGTTATCGTAATAAATCGACCCGACGCCACAAACATCGTTGAAAGTGCATGACTGTGTGCTTTTAGTAATCCCAACGTTTTCACTATAGGAGTTCCTCTGACCCTAATAAGCCACCAAAAAGAAAGGAGAAAACAGGCTTTTGATTTCAGAGAAGGCTCGGATTAGGCTTGGTACTGATCATCTTTGCCAGGGTTCAGCAGAACTACTCTATACAAATTATGTGCATTAAAACATTTAAAGAGCCATAACTTCGCCAAAAATGCAAACGTTTGCTGAAATACGGCAACATGGAGGCTCTATCATAACAATCTGGTAAAGTTTGGTAAAGATCGGATGAAACATGAAGGTGCTAGATTGTCGACATCAAAAAGTTAACATATTTTTCAATAATTCAAGGGCAATAACTACGGTGTTACTAGTCTTCAGCTGCTGGTCTTGGTTAAGGTAGGATACAAAATGGAGGCGCTAGACTGTTGACAAGACAAAATATAGCAATTTTCGTTAATTCAAGGGCAAAAACTCCGGTGTTGACAAGATAACAATTTTCATAGATTCAAGGGCAATAACGGCAGTGTTACTGGTCCGATCTGGCTGATTTTCGAACACGTCCAAACTTTCTTTGATATTTAAAATCTGGTAAAGATTGGATGAAAAGGTGAGGCATTAGAGTCTTGACAAGACAAAATATAGCAATTTTCATTAATTCAACGGCAATAACTCCTATATTACTTGTCCGATCTGGCTGGTTTTTCAAACTCTTCCGAGTTCTCATTGATATTAATAATCTGGTAAAGATTGGTAAAGATCGGATAAAAAGTGGAGGCTCTAGAGTGTTGACAAGACAAAATATAGCATTTTTGTTAATTCAAGGGCAATAACTCCGGTGTTACTGGTCCAATCTGGCTGTTTTTTTTAACTCGTCCGAGCTTTTATTGATATTAATAATCTGATAAAGATTGGTAAAGATTGGATGAAAAATGAAGGTGCTAGAGTGTTGACATCAAAAAGTTAACGGACGACGGACGGACGGACGACGGACAAAATCCCTACTGGCCTTTAGCGCTAAAAATGAAGAAGATGATAATCGTAATTTACTGGTATTCTAATGGGTACGAGTTTTGCACCTCGTATCGCATATTTGTGTTTGAATTGTTATGCAAGAGTTTTCATGTTGAGTCTTTCACCAGATACTCAGGCAGATGTTATTAATGTATTGAATAACAACTCGTCAAATGATACTGCATTATGTGATCCAAGTTTTAACTTTCATACCACATCGGGACCGCGTAATTAATAATTAATAATAATTTGGGTTAATAATTTGATTTTCTAATTTAAATGTTTGATAAATGCTTCACGATTGCTGTGTGTCCCTTTTAAATTTTGACATCTTGAAAAAACAAAAACAAAAAAAATCCTTTTGTTATTTTATCTGTGTTATGCCTGAGTGATTATTATTCCAAATTTTCTTAATGATCAAATCACCCATGATCAACAAAACTGAAGACCTTTTTCCATATTTTATAGTCATTTAAATTATCACACGAAATCAACACTGAATGCTGTTTAGTATCTGGACGAGATACTAATAGTTCTGACACTAATATCGATAATTTTCTACATCTCTCGATTGAAATGCAGTGGAAGACATAAGCACAATTTATTAAACTTCCCGGTGGTCTCTTTTGCCACTGACCGTTCCAAGGCGGCACCTACGTTGTCAACCCTTATATGTCTGTGATGTGCTTGTTTAC
The DNA here is from genome assembly GCA_037043455.1 of Cyrtodaria siliqua. NCBI lineage: Eukaryota > Metazoa > Mollusca > Bivalvia > Adapedonta > Hiatellidae > Cyrtodaria > Cyrtodaria siliqua. The sequence continues at coordinate 41,426 of JAWPHD010010018.1, forward strand.
CGAATGTGTTCGTGATGTACTTTTTAATTACCTTTGCGTTGTAAAACTTGTTGCGGTGACTGTATTCTGTGAATACTGCTCTTCCTGTTGTCTTTATGACAAGAGAGATGATTTCGATGTTGACAATATTAATTATCCCAATGCAGACGGGCTTGTTCGATCAGGGTTTAATCGTGTCGTGCCCTTAATGGTTTATTCTCTTACTGCTCTGGCTTCTGCAAAGTCTTTGAGTACCTTCATTGTGGCTTTCTAGGCTATTGTTTTTTTTGTATTATATTTACACGAGCATATTTGTGTTTTACTTATATTGCCTATTGATGCTGCGTTGTTGGTTAGAGATTAGATCATGGCGGGGATTTCTTTATTCACACTGTCCTGTTTTAATGGGATGACAGTAGGGTAAGTGTGAGGTTTGGTGCACCCTAGTACCGATTTAAACCCCCAGTGGCCTACTTTGCCACTGACCGTTCCAAGGCGGTAGCCCTATTGTCAACCCTTTTGTGTTTATGATGTCGTTTGCATTTATTATTGCTTTTGCCTTCTTGTTTGTCTGTTTGCGTTTTTGTTTCTGTGTTTTGTGGTTGACTGTCCTCCTTGAATGCTACTTTCCCTGTCCGATCTTTTTATATTTCTTTTTTTATGAGGTATATGTTTCTCAACTTATTCGTTTTCTAGACCTTGTAGTCGAGTTGAGGAATTCAACATGCATAACCTTAAAAACTACTCCTTCCAGACTTTAAAAATAGTTCATCTAGGCTACCGTTACTATAGACTTCGAAACACTTTTTCAAAACTGTATTATGATAGATATCTGATCAAAATTACCCCGCCAGATTGTGGACCCTATGATGACATCTGCCTAAATCTTGAATAGAATGGAAACGTTTCATGTTTGTCCTCAATCTTGTCTCCCTGACTACTTACTTGGTGGCTTTATAACCTTTTGCTTTTATTCATACATACACGTGTCTTACTTGTATCATCTATTAATGCTGCCTCATTTGTTAAAGAAATATCATCTAACAAACCCGTTTTGAGATCACTAATCTAATTTCGACAATAGGTTATAGTTCTTAAACATTACGTGGTCCGAGTATTAACTTTAATACCCATTCAATCCCTTCTCCAAGAAACGAAAACGGGGTTGGAAGGGGTATGAAATAAAACCTTAATTTTGGCTTAAAAGGTTTGCATATTGTAAAATAGGTAATTTTAAACAGGCTATCGCAGTTACTCAGTAAAATATTTTTTTAAACATGTTTTATTGTCGATATATCCTTTGTAAAATCTACTAATATAAGCTTTCCCATCGCTTAATGGAATTAAGACGGGACCACGTAATTAATTGTCACTGTAACACGATTGTTACGAACTTTAAATTGCCATGTTTGTTTAAACCGATAGAAGCAAACGTTGCGACATCGATTTTAAAGGGAAAATGGAAGATGGAAATGAAAACTTTCTGATCTCAACTTAAATTGTTATAAGAATTTGTATCAGTACCAATCTTAGATTATAAGAACCCACGGAAGTTCTGAAATACATACATGTTAAATATGTTCATGATAGACAGCGGCATATCATTTAAAATCAGGAGTTAAGGTATGTTATTTAAGTAGAAAAATACATAGCTTGGTATTTATTCAAGACATTTTTCTGAGACTGAACGGAATTAATTGGTTTTGTTTTACAGGTGGCCACCTTTTTATCCCTATTGCCTGATGATTTAATAACACACTAAGTCCTTGTGAATACTGAATACTTTATTGAACAAGAAAAGACAAACTATTTTTAACCGTCTATAGTTATGTGTCTGTCATTTGTTACGAAACACCCATCTTTGTTTTAGTTCTATAATGTTCGTTGAACAGTTGGCACAGTGACTCATTACATTAACAAACATCTATCTTCGTATGGCGGTTGAGCGTATTTGGTATCGCGTTAGATATAGTAGTTCTGTCTCATCAATTGCAGAGATCTATTTCTTTTTCCAGTAACAAATGACTTCATGAAACGTATACTGCTTTATAGATGTATAGAACATTTGAAGTTAAATAATATATATCTGCTGAATAAGAAGTGGTATAGCTGTACAGCAGTGGTAAGAAATATCAAAACAAAGAGTGTTATTGGTCTTATTGAAAACTTAGTTCAAAGATTGTCGAGGATAGTTCAAGACGTACTTGAACGTCACTTGACTGTTCCATATTGAACAAATGTAAATAGTTTTATTTCCAAACGAATGCGTACGCAAACAAGTTGAATATTTACACTGGTGTGTGTGTTGGTGTTGATGCGATTTGGATTTGATTTTCGCATTAGAATCCTTTTCTATATTAGTTAAAACATTACACACAGACACACATGACAAACATTGAATTTGGAATTTCACACACTTTTAACTATACATGACACACAACATATTGACATAGATGATGTTAAAACGTATAGAGAATAAATAGGAATGAGGTATGAACTGGAAACCATTATAATGTACTAATGCTAATGTTGTTTTATTTCCGAAACTTCAGAGACCTGCTACCCTTTGCCATACCAGTAAAGCAACACTATTACAGAAAACTATTACTAAAATGTGTGAAGGTTATTAAATAAAAACTGTAATTGGGGATATAACAATAGATCAAGAGGAAAAAGAAGTCATAGCGTGTGTTATTCTTAGTAAAATAGCCACACAAATCTTCTCATTTGCTTTCATCCTGATTCAATGTACACACAGATTCGAAGCGCTACATTCCAAAGGAAACGGGTTGCTGAATCTACAGTAATCACGTTTTGCTACTGGCTTAACCAGTTGTTTCAGATCAGTTAGTTTACAATTTGTTATACTGAAAAGACATTTATGCAGTTTTGTATTTTCAATGCGTCTTATATACTCGGTAAAAAAAGTTTTGGACCAGGGTATATAAAGTCATATAAAAATAAAACTAGTGGACAGAATTTAAGTATCTTTTTTAGTAACCAAGGTCTACCCTACCCGATTAATTTGGTACCAGAAATATTAAATTCCAAACAAGATTTGATTTTAAAAAATATCGCGAACACACAAAGGGTCTGTAAAAAATGTTGCAAAGTCCATAGAAAGTAACAGTTACGGACACATTCGAGTAACCAATAAAAAGATTATTATTTTTTCGCAAACTTACATTGTAAACGATAATTATTGTTGATTGTTGATCTATTGTGAATTATCAACTGAGATAATAAGGGATATGGTCGAATGTCATGGTTCAGCGATCATTGTACGGGTTCGAACACTGCCATGATCCAAAACTTTTTTTACAGAGTATATATACTAAAGAAAAAACGTTTAGCATGACTATTTAGGGACATAGATTAAACATATGAACATTGATATAATTGTATGAAAATGTTAACTATTATAGGTATGGATGTGATTTTTTAAAACAGAAAGTGTTATTTTATTATTGTCTAAGCGAAGTATCAAAATTACCCCCCAGATATTAAAATTAACTTATTTCATTATACAAACGTATTGCTTTGAACAAATTGAATTATTGCGCACATGCTGTCATTGTTTAAACAACGAACCACAACATTCCAAATTTTCTAATTTTAAAATTACCTCCTTTCTTTGAAATGAGAATGATTTTCGATAATCTATAAATGTATGTTCCCATCATATTTGCTTTATTGTTATCACCGACATTGTAGCATTATAATTGGTCATGTGTATGTCACTTTGCCACTGACCCCTAACATAGACGGCTGTGTATCTCGTCTTTGGAAATGGCATGCATTTTGTGTTTTAAATTTGCTCAGTATATGAGCCCATGAGTAGACATTTTCCTTATCGATGCCTTCAAAACAGGAAATGAAATGGCGGTAATCTCTACCACCATGTTGAGGAACTCTTCGATTTGTTTCCTTATCGCGTATAAGGCGCCTTAAGGCTGACATTATCGGACGTACAGTGGCATGCAACTGTCCAGATTATTGGTGAGAGACGTCATGATGTAAACGTGCGAGACGGTGCTGTATTTCATTTTATTATGAGCGTTGACAGACCATTGCAATGTTGATCATCCTTCTGATTTTGGAAAGCAAACCAACAAGCTGTTTTCAGAGTCAGACAAATTGCTTTTGATGGGGGAAAAAGTGTTATCCTTATTGGACGATATGAAGCAACTACATTATTGCGACTGGGATTTGCTGTCAAATTGAGTAACCATGAATGTAACTGCTACTGCAGACCAAGCGTCTTCTGGGAGGATATTATGCAAATGGCATGTGCTACTTTTTCGACCCGCATACAATAAAGATACTGTAGTGCTCATACACTGATTGCCGTAGTTCATCTTAAGTATGAGTTAAAATGGAAGGAAAAGTAGCATTCAAGGACGACAGACAACCACAAACACAGAAAGAGATAAAGAACAACTATATATAAAGATGAATAAAAGGCAAGATAAGACATCACAACACACAACGTATGGCATACGTAAGTACGTGACATGAACGGGAAATCATTAGAACTTACTTATGTCGTGTTTGTTTCATTACCGAAACTTCAGAGACCTGTTATCTTTGACGTACAAGTTAAGCAACCATAGTATAGGAAACATACACGTATCTGTTTTAGTTTCCCTTTCTCAGGTGATTTAGCTAGATCTATTACTTAAATGATTTATATAGGTATGAAGTTCTTTCATTAGTTTGTTTTTTTTTTTGTTTGTTTGTATGATGTTTTAAGTCGTTTTCAACACATGTCAGGTTATATATGACGGTCGATTTTTGTGTGGTGGAAGCAGACCACCCATTTTTCCTGGGTAGAACCAGTACACTACACCTCCGTAAGAATCGACACTTTCTCACTTACACGTCGAGCTCCAAGTAAGATTCGAACCCGCAGCGTAGAGAGGCGAAAAAGTTTACACCGCAACGTCGTTAACAACTCGGCCACGAAGACGATTTAGTCTGTGTGTATAAGTTATAAAATACATACTGTAAAGATGAAACATCAGAAGATATAATAGTTGCCGAGTATAGTTCAAAGCGGTTGGATCCTTTGATAAGCGCTTATGTTCAAAGAAACATTGCAGTTCAAACAACCCAACTGGACAGTTTAAACAGAGTACAGTTACGTAGAAAGTCCGTTTGATGTAAGGGCAAAAACTAAAGGTTATGCTAATATGTGTCTATTTCTTCCAAGTATCGCTTGAGATACTTGTATGTACCACGTCAGATAACTAATGTCGGCAAGTTTATATTGTGATGATTTTCCCTCTCACCCAATAATAATAGCGCAATATTGTACCACAGGAAGTAATTTATTTCTTGAAAGATTTTCTTAATAGCCTCCAGTTGTATCAAGGTCTTTTAATGTATACGATAAACTTGATATTAGGGTTTGGTAATAGTCCAAGAAGGCCGACAATAGCACATATAAAGGGATTGGTTCAATTAGGTAGCATGTGCTTTGTGTCACTAAACATATCAGAACACACATTAAGCACGCATTACGCTTTCCGAAAGAGTTGCATATATATAAAAATAATAATAGGGTTACAAAGAAAGAATGTTACAGGGATTGCCACAGTGGATGAAGAAACAGAATGTTTACGTAAATGACACAACCTTACATACAGCAGATCAGGATATATAAATCATTGACTTCAGTATTAGACCGTGAGCCATACACTTTTTTGTTACCATCTCAAGGGACAAATTCTTACTAGTACCATGTTATTGAGTACCTTGTAGAGAAACAAAAAATCCATGATAGCAGTGTGAACAGGGTAGCTGATTCCTGTTATTAGAGTTATCTCCCCCTTTTAAGCAAAACTCTTCGTTTCTTTAAAAAATCGTTTTCGATGAAACTAGAAGAGCTACAGGTCTAATATTTTGCATGTATTATACATTTACTGTCCTCTACCAAGTATTTTAAAATGGTGACCCCAGGGTCAAATATGGCCCAGCCCCGGGGGTAACATTTTTTCATACAGTTATATAGGAAATCTTTAAAAATAAATAATTTTCTCTAAAACTGTACGAGCTAGAGGTCCCATATTATGCATGAAGCATAAGCTTATGGTCCACTAGCAAGTTTGTTAAAATGTTGACCCTGGGGTTATATCTGGCTCCGCCCCAGGGGTAATATATTTACATAGAGTCATATAGAAACATCTTTAAAATCTCTTCTTTAAAAAAAAACAATAGCCAGAGGTCTACTATTTTGCACATTGTACAAGCTTATGGTTCTCTACCACTTTTGTTTAAATCGTGACTGTGTCCAACTATGGCCCGGTTCTGGGGTTATTGAATTGAATTGGGTTTTAAGGCGCACCAACACATAAAAGGTTATATGGCGCCTAACAGGCATGAACATGCCAGGCTCATCCTCCATGTACATCGAGATAAAATATGGAGAATGGGCCTATGACCTTCTCACCCTGAACTGCAAAGTTGCTGCAAATTCTATTGTAGACACTCCATTTACGCTGGAGCCACGTTTATTGTTTTTCTGCCACTTCTCTTAGTGATGTGAGCGAGATGGCACCTGAAACAATGTAGGGGTCATGATGAAGACCTTTAATGAGCATGAACAAAAAAATGACAAAATGAATATGAACGGGGGGTTGGTGGTGGTCCTACCCCTCTGCATGTGACGGTGTGTTTGCAGTGGTTGTATTCTACCCCGGCAACCACACGGGGGTGGGGTGTGGTGTTGGGGTGGTTCTGGGGTTAAAGTTTTACAAAGAGTTATATAGGAAAGTCCATACAAATATTCTTTTTCTGATACTACAAGAGCTAGAGGTCTAATACGATGCATGTAGCATAAGAGTATCGATCTCTACCAATTTATTTTGTTCAAATGGTGATCTTATGGTCAAATTTCGCCCGGTCCCGGGGATCACATATTTACATAGCGTTATGTAGGAACGTCTATAAACATCTTCTCTGAAACTACAAGAGCTAGAGGTGTAATAAGCTACATGTAGCTTAAGAGTATTGTCCTGTACCAAATAATTTTAATCGTGTCCCTTGAATCAAGCCTGGAATCAAATTTGCCCTGTCCCGGGAGTCACACTATATAACATTGAATTATATAGGAAAACAGCTTTTCTGATACTTCAGAAGCTAAATAATAGTTCGCATGTACCATAAGCTTATGATCTTCTACCTAGTTTGTTCAAATAGCGATAATGGGGTCAAATATGGCCACTACGGGGGTCACAGTTTTACAGATTTATATAAAGAAATTGTTGTTGTTTCTTAAAACATGAGAGCACTTTGAGACAAGGCGAGTGGGTCTCTTGTTTATGGCTTGAACTTGTACACTTTTCATAAAATCACTTCAAAAGATTTAAGCGAACTAAAATATATAGAGAATGTGACTTTTGATAAGGTATTCCATTATGAAGACTTAACCATGTTTACAAGTCGAATATTGAATAAATCCATGAACTAAAATCACAAAGTAGACCACTGCATTTTCGACAAATTGCAAAAAAAAAACAGAAAGGAAAAGAAAAGGCATTTTACGGTTTAACTGTTGATTTTTAGGTGTTTGTTATACAAATGTTAAAATAACCCATCAAATGACGACAAAATTACACTACAAAAACAGTTTATCAAAACTCTATCCAGGTGTTCATCTCATATAATAATGCATATGTGTCGCTTAAAAGTATATGTTTATTCATGGGTTTTTGTAATAACCGTAATTGAATAAGTGTAAAATGAATTATCCATTTATTTATTTTTTTGTCTGGCTGGTTAAAGCTTTTTATATTGTATCTATAGAGTTTTGATTCTCAAACGATGTAAGTTATGTATATACCTCGTGGTCAGTAGGTTTAGAAACGATGTACATATGTTGTAAAATGTGGCTGTTGTTGGCGGGATAGATACTTTAACTGCAATAGGACATGTATGTCGGATATAGCTTTTAGAGTAAACATCAGTAAACTAACCGTGATCACTAAATGTAATCTATCTCGATGCACTGGGTACCGATTCTTATTTGGAAGCGTTAAAATATTTTTATATCTTATATGTATGTTATATTGTCACATTAAGTTATATTATTTAAATGAGATAATATGTACTGAGTATTCTTAATTGTCCTGTTGTATCCCAAGGCATTAATTGCCAAGTTTATCAAAACAGCAATGAGCTGGGTATATATAAGGCTTGCAGGCATATTGCAACTCGACATACATGAACTTGATGCTAACTCGCGTTGGGAACCCATCTTCTTGGATATAACCTTTATGACGGATTAACATTTTAGTTGTATGTATTTTAATGCAGTCATCCTGCTTGAGCGCATACAGCCTGTTGATGCAGTGGATAGCACGGGGGACTTTAAATTCAGAGGACCCTGGTTAAAGCCTCACCGGAGCTAGTGAATTTTATCGGTGTGTTCTTGGGCAAGACACTTTTACCCTCGTCCGTCGGATGGGGACGTAAACCAGGCGATCCCGTGTATCGCTTTTTTTTTTCTCCCATCATGTTAAAGAAACATAGGTGTCTATTTGTCAGTGGGCAGGTTCCTAAATTCCTATATATCCAACCCCACACCCACCCTCACCACCCCCCACCGCGCTAGGGTTGATGCTTACTATCCTAGGTTAATTCCATACTCTAAATGAAATACGGAGAACATCACTACCTATGTTTAGATACATATCCTAAGCAGGTGATATTGTAATAACTGCACCAATACTAACAAATAGTTGCCAGGGTAAGTAGTTAGTACAGTGTTCTGGGTATCACCCTAAACATATTTCTTCGTCGACGCCGTGTGGTTCCCGAGCAAGAATATGACCACTGCATATCCAGGCATAGGGGTAACATTTCCCCGAATTCTTGTTAATTTTGTCATTTTTGTTCATTATTTTCATCATGAAACCTGTATTGTTTCAGGTGCTTCTTCAGTGGCGGCAGTTATCGTGGCTCCAGCGAAAAATGGAGTGTTTACTTGAGAATTTGCAGCAACTCTGCAGTTCTGCAGGTAAGAAGGTTCTGCAAATGTTTATCTAGATGTTAATAAAGAGTGAGCCGGGTCGAATGTTCATTCCTGTTGGCGCCATATAACATGTTTGTATTGGTGCGCCGTAAAACCCCAATTCAAATCAATTCATCTTCGTCGATTCTTTTTTCAGTAACACAGAAATGGTTCGTGCAAATGCATATACATGTATACTATTTTTACTTTTCATATACAGAATTCTTCATTGTGTTGTAATGGGTGGGGTGATTCAGGTGTAAAAATCCTTAAAATATGCATAAATTGTAATTAAAAAGTATTAAAATAGACAACTTTTAAGATTTTGCGTTGCAATATGCAATGTTTGATTCATGTATTTATGTGTAATACATAATCCAAATGTGTAATCATAATAAGTATTGCCATGACGCATACACCTAAAAAAGACTTTTGTTAAAAAAACACACACGTTAAACCGCCCATTTCCTTTATCTAGAATCCTTTGGACTATGTGTCGTCTGTGCAATATATGTATATATCAGAACATGTTAATACTATTTATGTTGCAGTTACTTTGAGGAAGGCTTATACTTCCAGTTTGGCATGTGTCTCAACTTTTATCAGGCTTACTGAACACATATTTGCAATGCCATGAACATTGCCATGAACATTGCTTAGTACTTAATTTCATCAATATATCATAACAATCCCTTATTCATATTATAATATTATTTAAATCATGTAGAAAGGTTGTAAATTACTGATTCTTACAAGTTTACATATATATTGTAAGAAATATTAACTAAACTAAATGCATAGAAATGTGTCAATAGTGGGTGGGGTAAATTGACTTCTAATTTGAAGCAAAATAGAGATTTTAAACTAAATTCAGTGCTAAAAAAGAGCTTATTTACGCTTTATGTAACTCAATGAATTATAAACTTAAGTGCATCTTTAAAAAGTACATCAATAATTATTCACACAAGCATGACATTCAAACATGAACATCAAAAACTTATATGAAAGCGCTACAATGATAACCTATTAATGTTCGATTTTTTTTTGTATAAGCTACCTGTTCCAGATTGCTATCATGGAAAAATGTAATCTATATACATTGCTCTTTTCAAAAAGTGATGGTAGAATTTGTCCCTTGAGTTGGTAACAATATCGAAAATTTTGGGTCCTGGCTCAAGGCCTATATTGTGTAAATGGCTTAAACAGTACATGCAGATCAGTAAAACAGACATACTGTGTACTCTTTGCTGGCGTCTATCTAAATCCTGAAAGGACGGTTATGTTTGATGTTGTCTTCAATCTTGTCTGAGTTAATGTTATGCTATCTGAGTAGAAAACAACACATACATTGGCATCTACTGAAGAGATTATTCTGAAGCTGGAAGGAATTAATTGGTTTTGTTTTACACCTTTTAATCCCTATTGCCTATTGACTCAACCAGTTCTTGTATTGATATTGAACATCAAAAAAAAAAACACATGGTACTGAATACAGAATACTTTACTGAATAATAACTTTAAGAAAAGGCAAACTATTTGCCAGTGTTATTTGTGACGAAACACCCGTCTTTGTTTTAGTTCTACACTAAACCAAATTGCTAAGTATCACCCTAAGAATATGTCAATAATATTCTCATTGTTTTGTGTATTTTGAGCTTGATTAGAGATACGGTTAAACTTCAAAATAACGAGTGTAAAGCGTCTGCTCTGATTGCAAGAACATATTATAAAGGTTTTAAGTCAATGTGTTTTCTTATAAATAAGTTATAACACTTATACAACTGGGTATATAGGATTTTATTAAGTACTTCCAATTAGTGAAGCTTTCGATGTTCCTAAATCTAAAATATGCCAGTTAAAATTATTTTGACATCATGTTTTATTAGCACTACCACTACAAATGCGTTTACAAAAGAAATTTTCAAAATATTTAATGTTAACGCTGAATTGCAGTTACTTGAATTTCTAACAATATTCAATGTAAAGGGAGGTAATTTAAGATTATCCATATTTCATTTATTTATAGACGGAAAATCTGCGATAATGGGTCAATTTTTTATTTTTTTTCCTATTATTTCATACCAATTTTAAGAATTTAAGCGATCTTCGACTCATGTTATGTGTTTTATCAGTACATTTCATGTTTTTATATAAAGGGCGGGTAACTCTCAAAAAATATAACAATTTATACAAAAAATAAATGTTTTACAAACTATGGGTCAAAAAACATCTTATCATATATCTATTCTAAAATATATTTAAATAAGAAAATTATGTCTTCGTCAGGCGGTTGAGCGTATTTGGTATCGTGTTAGACAGAACAAGAAAACAGTGATACAAAGTATCACAAGCCGGTCAGAACAGTTACATAAGAAAACAGTAAGGGGAATGAATATGATAAAAAATAAACAAACAGTGTGTATGTGTTAGAATTTTTTTTTTTTTTATAATTGTCAACAATCAAAACACATTATCATGGAAGATTTGAACACTAGATAAACTGGTCATCATGAGACAAAATGAACATGTTTTACTTTTGGCATCTGTGAAATGTTGTTTCATGTTTAAAATGTGAGGAATTGGGGAAATATCATGGTTATAATATGAAGAATTGGTAAATTATCATAGTTATCAACAAAAAGACAACTTAATGATAATATAATAGCAAGTGGATTGAAATATTAGCGTCTGTGAAGGTAATCTCAGTTTTTAGCAATGTAAATTTACATTAGAAGAAATGGTTTAATGTTAGATGTTTTTATTATTGAAATCTGATCAGTAGTTTATGAGAATCAGTAACAGTAGAGCAGACCTTTTCAAAAAAATTAGAAGATGCTTCAGTTATAGTCTCATCAACTCTGTTTAATGATTTAAGAGGTGTTGCTTATTTTAAAATCAGAAAGCACCAAAAACAGATACTTATATAGCTATACACACAGTTAGCAATATATTCAAACACAGTTTCCTTTATATCATTCTTATAATTAATATTAATTATTGAGCAAATGCAAGTTATGTAGAAAAACGAACGGGGCGCCGCGAGCTTTTAAAAAATCACGACTGCCGTTTGTCCCTTTAATAAAGTTTAACATCAATCAATAATCTGTGACGATACCGATTTGGATTTGATTTTCGCAATAGAATCATTTTATTACGGAAAACATTACACACAAACACACATGTCAAACATTTCATTTGCAATTTCCTTCACTTTTAACTACACATGAAACACAACATATTGACATAGTTTGATGTTAAAACGTATAGAATAAGTGGGAATGCGGTATGAACTGGAAACCATTATAATGTACTAATGCCAAATTTGTTCCATTTCCGAAACTTCAGAGACCTGCGACCCTTTGATGTACAATTGAAACAACAATATTACAGGAAACTATTACTAACAATGAGTGTAAGTTATAACATACAAACTGTAATTTGGGATATGGTAATAAATCAAGAATGAAAAGAAGTCGTAACGTGTATTATTCTTAGTAAAATATCAACATAAATCTTACCATTTGCTTTCATCGTGATTCATTGTTCAAAGATAAGGCGCACTGCTCTCCAAAACAAACAGGTGGCTGAATCTACAGTAATCACGTTTGGTTATTGGCTGAATCAAGTGTTTCAGATCAGTTAGTTTGCAATTTGTCATACTACAAAGGCATTTATGCAGGTCCTATTTCCAATGCGTCTCAAATATGAGTAGATATAAAAGTCGAACTGGAAATGTAGCATTCAAGGACCACAGTGAACCGAAAACACGCACAGAAACAAACAACAATTACAAAGATGAATAAAAGTCAAGATATGACATCACAAACACAAAAGGGTTGACAATAGGGCTAACGCCTTAGAACGGAGCCCATGAGTAGATATTTCCCCCTCATGGATGCCTTCAAAACACAACAAGAGCACCGTCAACAGTGCAGACGCTCGACTTTGGTGAAATTACAATTGATAAACACGGTTTCCAGCAACTACATACAAGCGTTAACCAAGATTTTTAAGAATAAAAGGGGCCATAATTTTGTTATAATAAAACATGGGCTATACACGATGCCAAATACATGTGTGAAGTTTCAATCCATTATGTAAAGTACTTTTGGAGATGTAAGCTTACATACACACTTTAACCAAATTTTCAAAGAATAAAATAGGCCATAATTTTGTTAAAATAAACGCAAGAGTTATAAAACCTGGCTCTGTGGTGTTGTCTAATGATGCTGAATGCATGTGGGAAGTTTTAATCTATTATGTTAAGTATTTTGCGAGATACACATTTACATACAAACTTTAACCAAATGTCTTCAGTACAAAAAGGGCCATAATTGTGTTTAAATAGATGCAAGAGTTATAGAACCTGGTTCTGTGGTGTTATGATGCCCAAACCATGGGTGAAGTTTTGACCTATTATGTTAAGTTATTTGCGAGATACACTCTTTAACCAAGTTTTCTAAGTATGAAAGGGGCCATAATTCTGTCAAAATAAAAGCAGTAGTTACGTCACACCTGACTCTGTGGTGTCATCTAATGATGCTGAGTACATGTGTAAAGTTTCAATCTATTGTGTAAAGTGGTTTGGGAGATACAAGCTTAAATACAAACTTTAACAAAGCTTGCATACACACTTAAACTAAGTTTTTCTAAGTATAAAGGGGCCATAATTATGTCAAAATAAAAGCAAGAGTTATATCACCTAACTCGGTGGTGTCATGTAATCATGTGCGAAGTTTCAATCCACTGTGTAAAGTGGTTTGGGAGATACAAGCTTACATACAAACTGTAATCAAGCTTACATACACACACACTTTAACCAAGGTTTCTAAGTATGAAAAGGGTCATAATTCTGTCAAAATAAAAAGCAAGAGTTATATCAGTCCACCAAGTTTTCTAAGTATGAAAAGGGCCATAATTCTGTCAAAATAAAAGCAAGAGTTATATCGACTGACTCTGTGGTGTCAACTGATGATGCTGAATACATGTGTGAAGTTTCAATCCTTTGAGAGATACAAGCTTAGATACAAACTTTAACTAAGCTTACATACAAACTTTAACCACGTTTTCTAAGTATAAAAGGGACCATAATTCTGTCAAAATAAAATCAAGAGTTACATCACCTGACTCTGTGGTATCAATCAACTAATGATGCTGAATACATGTGTTCAGTTTCAATCCATTATGTAATGTGGTTTGGGAGATACACGCTTACATACACACTTTAACCAGGAGACGCAGACGACGACGGCAACGACGACGACAACGATCAAGTGATGACACTAGCCCTTTTTTCCCTTCGGAAAAGTCGAGTTAAAAACGAAACGTCGGTAATCACGACCACTATGTTGCGGAACTCTTCAAATATTTCCTTATTAACCCGTGTAATGCGCTTGAAGCCTGACATAATCGGAAGTGTTGTGCAAATGTACAGATTATTGATGAGTGACGTCATGAGGCAAAACGTGCGACCCAGTTCGTATTTTATTTCATTATGAGCGTGACAGAGCCTTGCAATGTCGATTATCCTTCTGATGTTGGAAAATAAAAAAAAAACTGTTTTCAGAGTCAGACATTTTGTTTCCTTATCGGGCGATATGAAGCAACTACATTATAACGGTTGGAATTTGCTGTCAAATTGCTTAACCATCATTGTAATTGTTTCTGTAGGACAAGCGTCTTCTGGGAGGATCCTAATAGACTTATGCAAATGGCATGTGATATATTTTCGACCCGCATACAATAAAGATACAGTAGTACTTATACAACGACCGTCGTAGTCCATACATTTTGTAAATATCCATATTCCGGTTGCTCAACTAAACATGTTATTTATTTCAGCAAAATACATCCTCTTTTAAAGTATAAACAAATCATACATATCAGTTTTATTATAAATGTTGTAATGTTGTGACCTTATTTTTAGATTGAGCTCATATTTATACCACATGCTCACCATCTATAAGGCCAGCGACTTATACTCCTATTATGTTTAATCAACGATTGGCCTTGTTGATTCATGAATCATGAATTCGGTACTAATTGTGTTATGTATGTCTATGGCACGCCGTTTACACAATAATCCCGTAATATCACCGTAAACCTAGATTTACCATTCACTAACGAGTTTCTGACCAAGAAATCACGTTTATCAGAATTATTCGTCGTAAATCCTAGTTTCTAAGCAGAAACCTATTCTGTTTATAGTACGCCGTTTGCACAATAATACATAAACTGAGGTTTTCAGACAATAACCGCGGTCATCAAAATTAATGTGCACATTTTCCTATAAACCCCAGTTTTTGAACAGAAACCTAAGTTAATGGTACGCTGTTTGCACAATATCCCGTAAACCCCAGTTATCACTGTACACCTATAATCGGGGTTTCTAACACGCCGTTTGCACAATAATTAAATAAACCCGAATTTTCACTGTAGACCCTGGGTTTCTGACATAGAAATCACAGTTATTAGAATAATGTGCACATCTTCCTCTGACAATGATACATAATGATTTATATAGTATAATTATATATTTACGTATATATACATGGGCAGAGAATTAATAAGAAATTACGTTTTTGGCATGGCGAAAAGCAATATTATTTGACTGCGCATTGACAAATGTGTCCTTTTGTTTAAAATAATTCAAACAAGTATCATTATTCATCAATATTGTATTATTTATATCAGATTTAATGACTAAAAGCGGGGGAAAGTGCTTTAAAAAGGCTGATGATTTTCGGTTCTCTATATTCGGCTATATACACGTATATAACTTTTATTTAAAAAAAAATAAAAAAATAACGATGTTAAGAGATCATGTTATAATGCTTATGAAACGCACCGCAGGGCTCGTTCTGGTAGACGATATTACCACCAATAACACTAAGCTGGGTTAAATAATGTTTACCTATACATTCATTAACACTATTATTATACTGAGTTGTATTAGTGTTGATAAACTCTGTTTGGTACTAACATTCCAGACGTGAGTTGAGATGTGATGACTGGAACCACTATCGTTTAGCAAATCAGACTGACATTCATCAATGGATGAAACACGATTACGTTTGTTTAGATGTCTCGGATGGGGAAATTAAGGGGGATCCTAATGCTTTACTGCTTCTCATGGGGTTGTATTTTGAGTTTGATTATTCAATATCACACACCTCCCCCCCCCCCCCCTTTGGGGCCTACACAGTAGTACTTAAGTGTTTATGTTTTTCTGACACTGGGGCGATCACCGGAGGGGGAACTGGGGAGGTGGGGTGGGTGGGGGTGGGTGATCTCTTCTTATACCGGTTGGTGTTTAATTGGGCTGGGGTTGCTAGATTCGTGGCACTTACACCTTGAGCTGGATTCAGTTTTTTGTTAGGATTAACATGCCTCCTGCTTGAATGTTTTGATTTGCCTTTGGGCCTTTGCTTTCAGAGTCAGACTCACTGTCATCACTTGACTGGGAACTGGAGCAATCTGTGGTGTTAATGTCAGCTTCGTTGCTTGCAATTTCGTCACACTGCATATTTATGTCTCGGTTAGCTAGGGTTTAGGGGAAGGTTGTATCCATAAAGTGAGTGTCTTGGCAGCATATGGTCTTTGGAGTTCTCCCATCCGCAGTCGCATTGTGTCTCTGACTCTTTCAGATCAGGGAAGACGTCTCTTGTTATTTTCCCATTAATATAAAGGGATGCTGGAAATTTTATTTGCACGTTTTATTTCCATACCTTTCTCTTTCTCTTTCTATTTCTGCCACAGAGCTTTCCGCGCATCGTTTATCTCTTTAGAACAGTCCCTCGAGAAGTCAGTGTTAGTGCCCTTTAACATGTATGACAGTTTCATAATCTCGTTTAGGTCACCAACGTTGGTCTGTAAATTCAACTTAGTCTGTAGGCCCTCATCACTGTAAATTCAGTATAATTTCATTTGAGATTTGAGTTTATGCCTTTTTTTTTTACAATGTCTGTACATTCTATATACGACAAACTGCAGAACGAGATTTGGAAGTTTTACCTTGTGTCATTCGAGATTATGGCAGATTTTAGTAAGTGCCCAATCACTACTTCTTAAATCACTGACACATTACGTGGTTCCGTCTTAATTTCATTAAGCGATGGGAAAGCTTATATTAGCAGGATTTTATAACGGATATTTCGACAATAAAATATGTTTAAAAACATTTTTTACTGAAAAAATGCGAAAACTTTTTTAAAATTACCTATTAAAAAGTCTACAACATCACAGATGTGTCCATTAACTACCTGCATCTTTGTTTTTTTACAATCATCTTGGGATTTCTTTGGAATATTATGTGGAATTAAGTGTGCAGTATATACAATATCTAGCGGAAATTCTCGAGTTGCGTTTCATTTTTCGCTTCAGTATATTACGCAAGACTTTAACTAGTGTCTTATAATTATTAAGTATTTGTATATCTAAAAGTATGACGGTACATGTTATTTAATAGCTAACACATATGTCAGGGTATTTTACATATCGCTAACTATTTATTTATTCGGAAGTGAAATATATATTGTTTATATAAATGGAATAACTTCAAAGGCACCAGCCTGAAAAAAACACTGAAAACATTATTGAAAAATAAAAGACACAAATTGCAAACACGTGTTTTATATGAAAATAGTTAATAACGATCATTAATTTTCACAATTGGCCATACGTCTTAAATATATAGTTATATAGCAGAAGAGTTAACGAGCGGACAATGTTGTGTCTACAGATAGACAAACAGACGGGTGGACAGATTGATTCCAGTATACCCAACATTAACTTTGTGTTGCAGGGGTATAATTGTTTTACCTAATAGTATGCATCTAAAATGATATTTTGAATTAAAAAAAGAATTTGAACTGTAATATTTGCCTGTTGTTGCCGGGATATGGACTTTAACATTTTTAACATTTTGTGGACGTTGGCGTCCATTTTTTGTGGACTTAGCGAAAATGTGTGTGGACTACTCGTATACTGTAGTGGAGTTGTGGACTTAAGCGGAAATTTATGTGGACTTCAGAGGAGCTGTGGTCTTTAGCGGAGTTGTGGTCTTTAGCGGTGCCAGACGTGGCAGACTAAGACGAGAGGTGTTGTAAACATCACTCTTTTACGCATATTAATCTCTGCTTTATTTTAGAACTAAATACTGCTGCGGATTTATCTCTAAAGCACGAATATAAAAGCAGGTAAATAATAAAACTTATCTTTTATTTCGCCACGTGTTGTACTTTTCCAATTCTGTGCTATTGTACAGCGATGTGTCTTGTTTGCAAACCAACCGAATGACTTATTAAAATGACCCCTGCATTACGTGGTCATTTGCCGACAAATACATTTCATCGAAATGCATGTCCTCAACTGAACTCTTGAATAATTAGATACCATGTCATACACATGATCACGAGATATTTTTTAACTACATACAAATTTCGTCTGGTTTACATACCGTCAAATATAAATTTGTATATAATAATTACCGAGTATATTTCCTTTACATTAATATGCGCGTATGCATAAACTAAAGGACTTATGCTGATCTCTTTTTATTTCATACAAGTACGACGCTTGAGATGACTTGTATGTACCACGTCAGATAGCTAATTCCAGCGAGTTTATATTGTGATGATCTTCTCGCCCACCCAATACTAATAGCGCAATATAGTACCACAGAAAGTAATTTATTTCTTAGATGATTTTCATAATAGCCTCCAATTGTATCAATGTCTTTTAATGTTTACGATAAACTTGATATTAGGATTTGGTAATAGCCCAAGAAGGCCGACAATAGCACATATAAAGGGATTGGTTCAATAAGGTAGCATGTGCTTTGTGTCAGTAAAAATACACATTAAGCACGCATTACGCATTCCGAAAGAGTCGCATATGTGTAATAAAAAATGCAGTGAAGACATATAACAACGGACGAATGCCACAGGGGAATGAGAAATTGATTTATACGTAAATGGCACAACCTTACATACAGAAGATCAGTATATAGAAATCACTTATTAATGCTAACTACTTTGTTAGAGAATGTAGCCTAGCGGGGATTTATTTACACTATCCCGTTCTATTGGGATGACAATATGACAATAGTAAGGTTCGGTGCACCCTTGAACCTGGTTTAATCTCCTAGAAGTCTTTGCGCCACTGACCATTCCAAGGGTATTGTCAACACTTTTATTTTTGTGATGTCACATAATTTGCTGTTTTCTTTGTAATTGTCGTTTGTTTTGTATGCGTGTTTTTGGTTGACTGTGTTCTTTGAATGCTACATTTCCTTTTCGACTTCTATACCTTACTCAGTGACTGCAACTAAGATCTACATACAATATATCCTATTATTATATACGCATTTACAATCTAACGGGATTCAAAGTCAATATTCGCTCACAATGACGTGTAGTAATGTCATATTGGGTTTGTAATGAATACTCGTTCCATACTGACGTCATTTCGAATTTTTCAAATTCATCACTGATATTCGGCAGGTGCCCTCCTGATCGGTGTGCATATATTCCTAATACATTTGGGGATTCACGAACCTTTGGGGACTCTTTTAAAAATACATAAAAATATAAAACACACATTTGGGGAAAGTTTGGTGCTTTTATCCGGCGTGTCTAGATTGGGTCCTAAAACCTGGGTTTTGGTCCCTAGTTATATATATGCAAATCACCTGACCGGACTACTTTTTCCCCCCATAATTCCAAGCGCCAAACACGGAGATGATACTAGTATCTATCGAGGGCGAGAATGATACTCGTTTGTGATTGATGCAGTTGTCTTGTCATGTGAAAGAAAGTATGTCACGTGATGTAAACAATGTTGATTTTATTGTGAAAATTCCAGCGATGTAACGACAATATGTTTGTTTCAAATGAATGTTTTTGGTGAAAATTAAATGTTACAATGTATTTTATTGTTTTAATTTAAAAATGCGTATGCAATAAAACGGTTATTAGATTTATATTGGGATATGTGCACTCGTTCTTACGTGCATAAATATTGCGCTTCTAAAGTCGCGCAATATTAATACGCGAAAGAACTCGTGCATATATCCCAATACAAATCTAAAAACCTATAATTATACCACTGTGAAATGATACAGTACAGTGTATAGAAAACTGCAAACACTATACGAATGCATATAAATCCAACCATTGAGCTATGATAAACAAAAAACACAAAGTATTTTAAAACATCTCGAGTAAAATAACATATATAAAATTATTACCAACGTACGTAAAGCAGGTCAGTTTGACATATAAGGCGATGTATATATTTTGTTTTGATTATGGATGTACCATCTCAGGTCGTTTTGTTCAACCTCAGATCGAATGGAATAATTACAAGAACTCGTGGCTCGACTTATTCTCCGTGTAGAGTTCACCACAATAAAACACGTTTTTTAATAATCTTTATGGCTACCACTTTCTAATCACAAACGTGTAAAGCATTTTCCATGTGCGGTCCAATGTAATGAAACAAACGTCCACTTGAAATAAAATCGAACACAAAATAGTAATACATACTGAAAAGTTGATCCCTTGGAAGCAACAGACACAAACAAGAGATACAAGTAGCAGACTCGGTTTTATTGAGTCAGTGCATGCGTAGTAATGTCGAGTGCAACACCTCTCACGCCTCTTAGCACCGTCTTAAGCGATATTCTACTTTAAAGCCACGAAGATTGGGCTTGATGATCCCAAAGGAGCCGTAAGTAATTACACTACTGATCTGTAGTTAAACCTCATTTGGGGCATCATTTACATTACATCTATTTTACACGTGAACTATTAGAAACCAATCACCATGAAATAATGTTCACAGATGCTATTGTTTCCTATTGTTTAAAAATATGCCTACCATTAAAATAAATTGTTTTAGATGGAGTCCGCTACATCAATAGTATTTAGCTCTCTATAGTAGCATTGGGTATTAACTGAAATACAATGTACGTTGTGCTTGATTTTGACTCTGCCATGAATATTATGCTAGTTTTGTCTCAAAAAAATTAAAATGTTAGCATGTGTATACTGGCTTCTTGTATGTAGGGATAGTCCCGATCATTTACAAGACAGTATATATATATATATATCAAATCATGTTCCAACTGTGAATACCAGATAATGTTCCAATGTTCTAACTTTTTTATTGACATCCACACTAGCGTTTGCTTAGTAAAGGGTCACCCCGACTACAGATCAGTTGTATTATTACTTGCTGGTCCTTCGGGATCAACAAGCCCATTCTTTGTGGCTTTAGTAGAGTACCGCTTAATTCGGTGCTTGTAGGCGAGATTGGTTTTGCATCTTATATTACCTCTCATGCACAGACTCAATAAAACCAAGTCTACTACTTTTCTCTCTAGTTTGTGTTTTTTGCTTACAAAGGATCCCCTTTTTAGTATTTATTGACATGCACACTAGCGTTTCTTTAGTGCTATGTGGCGGACGTAAAAGGTCGACCCGACTACAGATCAGTAGTATTATTACTTATTCGTTCTGTGGGATCAACAATCCCATTATGTTTGGCTTTAAAGTAGAATACTACTTGTAGAAGCCTGTGCTAGTGTGCATGAGAGGTGTTGCTTGTTATATTACCTCTCATGAACAGACTCAATAAAACCTAGTCTGCTACTTTTCCCTCTTGTTCGTGTTTGTTACTTCCAAAGGATTCTATTTTCAGTATTTTCTCATGTCAGTGCTTTAGTGCAATTTATCTGACCTAAATTTGTAAAAGTCTGAACAAATATTGTTTGATATCAAGTCGGTATCCTTTCCTTTCTACTATGATTAAACTATCTTTCGCAAAGCAGCTCAATAAAGCTAACTAGTCATTCGCTTCTTTTCTCGATTAATAATTCTATTTTGAACAACATATTCTCACTTATACAGGATGTTCCACGAAAATCCAAACGCGTGTAGTCAAGTTGAAGACTCGAAACCATTGTATAACTAAAACGCTCCTCCATCACGTCTATTGTTATCATAAACTTTGAAATACATTTGCCAAATTGTATTTCATAACTCAAATAAAAAGTCATTTAAGAACCATTTTCCGACAAGAACGTTCCAAGCTTGACTTTTAGGGTGACTTGATTTAAAAACTTGGTAGGATCATGTTATACAGTTTATCAAAATTGTTGGGACACTAATCAGAAGAGGATATTGTCTTACAACGCACGGCCTGTTTAGTGGTTGGCCGAGTTACAATTCACCACTTTGTTTTCCTCTTTGAATGTACAATGACCGGCTTTAACTGATGACTTCTACCTAAATCCTGATAATAACTAACATGTAATGAGTGTCTTCAATCACGTCTTCCCGTGCCCTTAACTCTGTTGCTCTGGTTTCTGCCAAATCACTGAGTACTTCCTGTGTGGCTTTATATGCTTTCGAATTTTATATTCATTTATACATGATCATCTTTGTGTTTTATGTATAATATATATAGTTTATTAATGCTGCCTAGTTTGTTAAATGTATATTATAGTGGCCATTTCTTTATTTACACTTTCCCGTTTTAGTAAGATGAAATAGGGTACGGATGTCAACTATGTTGTAGGGTACGGATGTCAACTATGTTGTAGGGTACGAATGTCAACTATGTTGTAGGGTACGGATGTCAACTATGTTGTAGGGTACGGATGTCAACTATGTTGTTTGTGGTGTCGTGTACGTCATTTCTAAATATTATCAAGTCAGTTTGAAATATGTTTTATAAGATAACTGCGTTCTGTGAATGCTACAGTTCCTGTTCGACTTTTGTATTTAGTTGTGTCATAAAATGCCATTTTGAAGCTGCTCCTGGGAGCAATATTACTAATGGCATAAGTTTGGTGTTTAAATTACAAAGACAATGAATGCATTATCTTATTATATGGCATCTGTTAGACTGGTATAGACAATATTGATTACATATTTGGGTTTCAATTCCAAAATGTTCTTATACATGGCAAATTGCAAATGTGATATAGAATCTATTGTTTGGGGCGCTTGTTTCAGCCAAAGGTTTTTCTGCAGTAACTTGAGCGATTAATCGGTTGAGAAACAAATATTTTACAGCCAAAATGATTTGTTGATGTGGGTTTTTCCTTTTGAATTCCTTAATGGTGGAACAGCAAAAAATTAAGAAATTTCAAATAACTTCAGTTAGCCTTCATATTTTTGCTAAAAAACTTTCAGGGTGTCTTAATTTACTAATTAATATCCAACAATTTAAAACCATTTTTAGATAAAAAATCTAAAAAAATATATATATATAAATTGTCCTGCAGCAGAATTTTGCATTGAAAATGACCCATCAAAAATAGCTTTCGCAAGTAATTTATTTATATTTACTATTAAAAATGTCTGTTTCACCGATATACAACTGTTTTAGGTACTAGATGAATTTTGTCTGAAAAGTCCAAAAAAACTTTGGCTAAAACAGGCGCAGTCGGTTAGAATGTCGTCTACTACGTGTCTGCTGAATCAGGAATCGAGTTTTATTAAAGGCAAAACAATTTAAACAATACAATGTTAAGATATTCAAAACATATTATACGAAACTACTACGGAATAAATCTCATTGGTTCGGACAATTTGGCATTTGAGTACTCTGAAAAGCACCACCCTTTTGTTTACTTCCTAATTTACCTTGTGGCCTATATTGCAGGGACTATATTATTTAATTAATCCTTTTACCAATCCTCTTATGATAAAATGGATATTATCAAAACAATTCCTAGGGAATTTGATCGTTTTTATTTTTTATTACCTCCCACTAGATTTGAGTTGAACAATATATTTTCCTTTCCGACAACGCCATACTTTAAAAACAAAGTATCCCTCTTAAGGCTCTTATAGTTCAAAAAACTGTTTCATCCAATGAGCATCGAGAGATTTAAATTGGCCCTCTTATTTGCAATATCTATTAAGTGATTTTTTAAAGGGACACTGTCCGTAACTTTTAGCTTATAAAACACACAATAATTATGTTCGCAAACATTACACACTAAACATTATTGAATATTTACTAATTAAAAGCAAGATTGTTTAACGGAATTCAATCGCGGTACAAAAAAAAAGTAAATCAGCTTTGTGCGTTTGAACTCGCAGCCCAAACTAAAATTACACTCGCCGTAATAATAGTGTGCGTGAGTGTAAAGTGGTCGGCGACGCTCCCGTCTGAGCTAAGCGGGCTATATATAATTTACAATACATACTGTGGTGAAAACCTAATGCGCTAATGGAAGTCACGTGATCGCAGAAAAGGTAAATATTGTGGGTCCCACTTTATTTACATATAATAATTAAAACTTTTTTTTTTCAAATTCACGAATGTATTCCTACATACTTCTTAGGGTCTATCCTCATGTTATCATGTATACATTTCACTGAATAAAAGTCAGCCAGTTATTTGGTTATGCTCAATATCTGCTTACTTACGGACAGTGTCCCTTTAAGTGGTTCAACTTATTTGACTTCCAGATATGGATAAACTAAGCTCCGCCTACCCTGATTCTGCAATGTGCACAGATAAACATGGGTTTCCTTTATAAGAGCGTTGGGGCTGTACATTTGAGCAGAATAGTTTAAGAATAATTAAAAATCTGAAATTGTTTATCGTCGACCAACGTTCGTTTGTATGGTGTTTTACGCCATCTTCAACACATGTAAGGTTGGTAATATATGACGGTTGATATTTTTTGTGGTGGAGTCAGACCACCCCCTTTTCCTGCGTAGAACCATTACTGTACAACTCCCCCACATCCATAAGAATCGACACTTTTTCACTTACGAGTCGAGCTCCCACCAACATAAAATCTGATATTGAGATGCTGTCGTGTATTTTGACACCTGAGCATGCGCTGATTTACGGGCGCCCCCACGCGTCCAGCTCAACTACAATCTAAGAAGTTATTATTATTGTTTTGTTTATTGTTTTGTTGCCAGCGGTTGTTTTTTACAACCCCCGCTCTCAAACAAATCATTAAAATATCTGAGCATTTATAAAATGCGTATGAAACAGCGTGTGTCTTAATTGTGTTTTCGTTCTCAACTTCAAAAGAGTTGCGCTCCCCTAATCTCAAATTCTGTATTCGCCACTACAGCGCGTGTGTGGAGTGAAAAGCTCTCGAACATAAGAGAAAGGTTAATTATGACTGCTGTCAAATTAAAAAAGTTGCTGGCAGAAAAAAGGTTGCTGGCAGAAATAAGAAAGTCGCTAGACAGGTTTAACTACTGCTCACGTGCAGATAAAAGGAAGTCGCCAAAGTCGGTTGTAGTTCACTTATTCGTATTTAAAGAATCTATCTTTTAAAAAAGCTTTCATTATCTTGATGTGTTTGTTTGTTTGTTTATTTCGTGTTTTACTTCATTTTCAACACAAAATCGACAGTTCCTCACTTACAAGTCGAGCTCCCAGCGGTGAGAGGCGAGAAGGTTTACAACGCAACGTCGTTAACACCTCTGCCACGGAGACCTTGAAATTAGTCCTTAAAATTCGAATAAACTAATTATAATCTATACTTCTCTTTATTGATGATTCGTAAAACGAATAAGTAATCAATAAGAACTAGGCCTAGTGCGTTGCCACTGAATTACTGGCAATTAGATACAAGTGTTTACTATGTTGTTGTTCTAGATATCAGCAAGCTGTAATAAAGGTACCGCCGCCTACGCTAGGGGAACTCAGTAATAAAATGTATCAAATCATCAGTTCTGAATAAAAAAAAACAGCTCAATACATAAATGGTTATGTATATATTCGGACTCAAAAATATAATAATGTCAAAACAGTCTTATATACACATGGAATCGATATAACAAATACAGTCATCCGACAAAAACGCTCTCGCAAGTCTATGTGTGTCCTGTTGTAATAATGGAATTCAATATTTCTCACTAAAGCGGAACAACAAAATGACAATTTACAACAACCTATGACCGATATAGTTTTCAACAAAATGGAGTTGAATCTAGACTGGTATACGAGGGGCATTCAAAACGTTCTGAAAACATAACATGTTTATGGACAAATATCCTATTTTAAGCCTTCAAAGTATTCGGCCTTAACAAGAATACACTCTTTTTTTTAAACGAGATATCCATGACCGGAAAGCCACAGAGGTATGCCCTTCAGACACTGATGTACCTCACTGCCAACGGCGCTTCCCGAGTTATAATGACGTCAAGCGAGCATCTTGTTCAGCTTTGAAAACAGAAAATAATCCGGCGAGTATGGTGGGTGTTGAAGCTGTATAACATGTTCATCTCGAAGAAATTGCTATACTATATATAGCGCTTTCATGGGAAGATGTATTGTCATGTATGTGTATGCCCTTTAAAACAGTCCTTGGACGAAGTTTAACATAGTGATCTTTCACTGATTTTAAGACATTGTCCTTATAACAAGAAAAGTATAACGCATGCGTTATATGTAGACGATTTTTAATAATGGGTTAGTTTGTGTAGGCTTTGTTCAAGTCACATACCTGTAGTCGTCGATATGGAGATGACAAGAAGGTAAAGTGACGAATTAAGAAATACTGTATGAATACAGATAAGTTTTTTATTTGGTCTTAGGTATACATTAGTATACATGTTAAAGGGAACATATTCAAGTATTTTCAATTAAACGATTTACACCTGAGCTATTACAAAGGGAATTCCAGTGACTATGTTACAATATAATATAAAAGTCATATTTACTTAAATTTTACAAGTGATTATCATATGGGCGCTATTTATGTTCATGTTTTAGTTGTATTCAGGCTCAAAACCGCTTCGGAGTTGCCGTTAAGGCAATCAACTTTGCATTTTAAATGAATTACAAGTGATCTTATAGAAAATATTTAATTTCTTTACTTCTTTACTTCATTATAAGACTCAAATATAAATGGGTGCCGAAACGTCTAAGGTAAAAATTAAAATAGATGCCGAAATGGTTTGATGCCGAAACGTTTAGGAGCCGAGTCTGGGTGTCGAAATGGTTTGGTGCCGAAACGTCCTGAATCGATCTTGATCACACAGACGCAAAAACTTGAAAATTGTCTGCATTTATTAATAAGCATTTTTCATGTACTGAACATTGGGGCCCTGCTTTAATTTAGACTAATATTCTATATACACAATAGTTTTCGTCTAGAAAACTTCTCTTAACAGATTTTCCTGGAGCACTAGGTATCTGCACAATTGAACCCTTTGAATTGAAGAAAATAGTGTAGAGAACCTTCTTAGCACTTTTTGTCCTTTTGGCAATTACTGATCTTTCTGGCCCTTTTCTCAGCCATTGTTTATTATTAATCCGTCGTTGATGTTCAACCTAATATATGTATGTCTCATCACTGTTATGAGCTCATTTAACCTCCTTTCATCGGCAGTTCCATATTTTTTTAAAAAGTTATTTACAACTTTTCACTATTTGTGACCTTTTCTCTGTGGTCAATAGATGGGGTACCCACCGTGCACATACCTTGTTTAATTTTAAATTATAAATAATTACCTACAAAAGCAGGTAAAATAATGCATGTATCGGACTTAATTTCTACGAAAGCGCATCAGTCTCAAAACTTTTTGAATGCCCCTCGTACATATTAACAAGCGTCATAATCCCGTGCATTCCCAACAGATAATTATGGATTGAATCTAGACTGGTATACATATTAACTAGCGCCATAACGCCCATGCATTCCTAACAGGTCATTGTACGTCATAAGGAACTTAATGAATGGAACTGTAGATACTTTGCAGAGTAATTCATGCTGACAATAATTAAGTTATAGTGTAAACCATTTTCTCAGAAACGTAAAACAGATTATTAAGGCGTGAAGTATGCGATTCGTGAGAGAATACGCTTCCACAAGTGTGCCATAAAAATCTAAGCAACTATTTGGAACAAATACAACTGTTTTTTGTTTTATTCCCTATATAATGCGATTGATTGATGAGTTTGTCTTTTATTTTAAAAAAATGGGTATAAAGCCAAACAAAAGTAAAACAGGAAATGTGGCTTTGATAGAACACAGTACTTAAAACAAAAACAAGCATTCAAAACAAACATCAAACACAACGAAACATAGAGCAAACACAAAAAAGGGCTGACAATACAGGTAGAATGGTCAGTGGCAAAAAAACACGCTGGGATTGAAACCAGGTTCTAGGGTCCACCAGTTATTATTGGTACCCTAGTGGCATCCCAGTTAAAATAAAGAAATCTTCGACACCAGTTAAAATAAAGAAATCTTCGCCAGGACATATCCTTTTGCAAACTAAGCAGAATTAATATACATGGCATAGACATCATCGATGTCTGTGATGAGATGCCTAAACACATAATTCCTTTCCATATATATAACCTGACGTATTATACGTCCCATTCAGTCTAGACAGAACGTTTTCTTTGGTATGTCTAATGTTTAGTTAAAAGTACAAATGATGATAAATGCTACGTTCTATGGTCAATCAAATTGTTGTAAAAAGTCTTCATCATGCGTGTTCAACCTCATAATAGGTATCTTTGGTCTCGTGCACTGTGCCTTTTTTTACTATAAGCTCTAGTAAAACGTATAAGTTAACACAATTATACCCCGTAATATGTTGCACGGGAAAACATTCCTGTCTTAGTAGGGATAATGATCGATGTAATATCTCCTGTCATACTAGATCTTGCATATTTGATAGCTCCACTTTCGAAAAAGATGTACATTTAGAAAATAAGCGACATTCCCATACGTATTTGTAGCTCTTCTGATCAGTTGAAGTTCATAGAAAGTCCACATGGTGTAATTGCCTAAATGTCCCTTTGTTACAAATACGTTTATATTGTTACAAGCCTAAACTGTTCTTTTTTCTCCGACAAAAGTTTTTGTAGTAAATCAATTAGCTTGTATTTGTGTGATTGTGTAGGTAGATAGTATATAGCGTAGAAAAGTTCTTATACACTCAAGTGATATGAAAACGCAACACGGGAATTTCCGCTATATATTGTATATACTGCACACTTAATTGCACATTATATTCCAAAGAAATCCCAAGATGTTTTTTAAAAAGAAAGTTGCAGTTAACTAGAGAAAGGACACAACTGTGATGTTGTAGACGTTTTAATCACACTACACTTTGTAACAAGAACTTCATAAATGTTGAAGTAGCTCTTCGAAAAATTGAGCTAGTTCAGTACTGTATTTAACGTAAATAGTTTGCAAAATGTTGCATCCTAAGTTTGCTCACATGATTGAGCCAAACCCGTACTCTGTGAATAATGAAACATTGAAGGAATACTATTTGCTGTATTATTTGTTGTTTTAGTATTTTTTCCAAAAGGAAAGGTCTTACGTAGCCATGTACCATTCGATTAAAAGCAGCATATTGTACATAGAATATATAGCGGAAATTCCCGTGTTGCGTTTTCATATCACTTGAGTGTAGATGAAACTTTACTTATCAAAAACGTCTTCAGCATGTTCAGGGTCTCATCAAACAGTGCATTTATACTATATTGTCCTATATATGAATAATGTTTACCGGGCCATTCCGAACAGGAAGTTTTCAAGATAAATGTTACTATGTGAGTGCACTATTTTAGGCACACTTCCTACTGCCGCGGGTTTCAAGGGAACTAAGTGTATAGTGAGATATTTATATTGACCAAAATAAATGAAAAGCAGAGTTTACATATGCTTTATCACAATAACGTTTACGGGAACTTTAAGACTAAGAGAACAGCGTGGAAATGTTTATAATGGTACAGAATCTCAAATAAGAAATAAATCTGGCGTTTGTGTTTGTGATGTCATATGGCTTGCTTCTTATTTGTTGTGTGTTTTAATGCGTGTTTTCGTTGACTGTGTTCTGTGAAAGCTTTCCGTTCGACTTGTATACCTACTTATAAAGTTGCCTGTGTTATTTGGGAATCCAGTACTTAGTTTGGAGTTTGTTTTGCTTTTCGTCCAATTCAGCCTGAACTATATGTGTAGAAACAACATCAACCTTAGATTGAAGAAGGAAGCAAAGAATTGTTTGCTGTATACATTTGTTGACAAAATTACTCAAGGAAGGGTGTGTGGGTGGGTGTGGGTGTTAATACAGCGGCTGATAGCAGTCCTGTGTGCATTTATATGTCCCCTACATTTCTCTGTGGAATCCTGTAGGGGACCCTCTAAGAAGAAAAACCATCGAGGGTAGACATATTGAATCATGGTGCGAAGTGAGTAATTCAAGATGGCGTCCAAGATGGCCGCCAAAACCGGAAAATATCAAATATCAGTGAATTTTGTGTAAAAAACATTACAAAATAATGCATTATTGGTTTCTATATTATCATTGTTATTATCCTGTTGTATTTTTGGCTAATGAGAAATGAAATCCCCGACTGAAACTGAAATCAGACGAGCAAATTGTCAGTGAAAAATGAAGACAAATATTTTTTTGAACGTTATTTTTTATTTTTTGATATATAGATATATATTTTAAATACTATTCACAAAGGCAAACAAATCAGCCATGATGTTTCTGCAACATGCCACTCCTGAAAACATGACTTGTACTATGCGCGGAACTGATCCTATAGAACTTGTGAAGATTTCAGAAAGATTCTACAAACGGTATATTTGCATTTATAAGATAAATTCTGCAATGCAGTGAGGACCGCGCTGGCGGCTAATTTGCCTCGCCTGTGGGAGGTCGTGGGTTTACTCTTGCATACCGGATAGGGCTAACCACGTTTTACATGGGGGATGGAAAGTTTTTTCTTGCATACCGGACAAGGATATCCGTCATTTTACCGGGGCTAGATATTTCCATCTCACCCTAGGGTCGAGATAAAATTCACGCGCGCCATCATACGGTATGCTGGAAAACATGCAAAACGCTAGTAGCTGGCGGCGCCATCGCACAACATGTCTCTGATATGCAAGAAAAAATCTATCATATTTATGGGTAAAAATAAAAGTCACGCGCGCACCAACATCCGGTATGCAGGAAAACGTGCAAAACGATAGTAGCTGGTGGCGTCATCGTACAACATATCTCTGATATGCAAGAACAAGAATATATCATGGGTATTCCGTTCATTTCCTGACCATTTCACAAAATGAATCAGAAAATTCATCAGAAAAGGATACGCCCCAGAAAAGGATACGACCCTTTAATATTGCAACAGACTCCATGCTTCGTGATTGAATCATATTGATCGATGACCGGACAACCTTGTGAAGCTCTATGCACCTTCTGAACCCCTGAAAGGGGAGGTTGGTGCATGAACGTTTGTCCCTTAGGTTTTCTGCTCCATTGTCAATATTATATTTCCTTCTTGATAAATATTATCATTAAGGCCAAGTGGATATGGTGTCTGTAAGTTTTTCATCCACCTAAGTTCAGCAATATTTCTAGCTTTCATTTTAAAGCTTTTAGTAGCATCATTATCAAAAATTATATATTCAACCGGTTGAACAGCTACGTTACTAAAATTATGACCTGACTGACGAAAGTGTTGGTACAAGTAATTTTTTTAACTTTTTAGGATTACCTGCATTATATTTGTGTTCTCGAAATCGAACTTTTAAGGAACGACCTGTTTGTCCAACATATTGTATACCACAACGTGGTGCATTTCAAGTCAGAACATAAATGACGTGAGATGTACGTCAATGAACATTTGAAGCTAGACATACATTAAACAATCAACCATTAACAGCTGCTTGCAAGATAAATAATGTCAACAACTGCACCTCTTAGCATTGCACGTATTAATAGAGGGAAAGCCTAGATTGGTTTTCTCTTTGGCTCTACTGCTGCGGTTTTTCAGTGCTATTCTGGATACAAATTATGTATATGTTTTTTTACAAATATTTACATCAACATATACATGTATCATTTGCTATTTTATTTGGATGTGGACCTTATTGTTAGAGATTTTCTTTCGATGGGATATACTTTTATTTACACTGTCTTGTCAATTTGGGCGCTGAAGACACATATATATACAATTGATTTAAGCTAACCAGTAGTCATATTGCCTGCTGACCGTTTCAAGGCAGTAACCCTGTCTTCATCACTCTGTGTGGTGTGTATTGTCCTGTTGATTGTATACTTAATTTGCTTTTTGTTTGTCGTGCTGTACAAAACTAAGTGCCATTGCGTTTGGGTGTTTTGATTTCTGTTAAAATGTTAATAGCTTTGAATAGGAAGTGGTAATTTTGAGTTCACATTACACAATGTAGAACTTTCTCTTAAGATATGTTCAGGCTGTGCAATGTTAGTCTATCAGTCGTGGAAATATTTCGAATCTTCCACAGCTCGACGTCGTTATTGGAAATGCAGCTTTACACTTAATTTCATTTTCTGCATGCAATGTAACTGGAGGTATCTTGTGAAGCGATTATTCCAATTCAACTGATTGCAAGACATCTAGATGACGTTAGGGGGTAGAGACTCAACAAAGTACACACCTACCTATATTCTAACAACACAGAGCCTGACTTGCTGAGCATGCACCCGAGTAAATTTTGTAATAAAGATCATGATAATGGCCGAGCACGACATATACGAAATATTGCAGTCTCGGTTTGATTGAGCGGTAGTGAAATATGCTAGCTACCGCTCACGCCCTCTAGCCCCGGGTTGAGCAGAACTCAATATTCATAAAATCAATAGTACAAAATTGTAACCATCCCGAAGATGGCATGCATATGGCGATGGACATGGAGTATACTCCTTCCCCATGTCGTACGGCGTATGGTCCCAGTATCTAATAAAATGAAATGCCCCGAAGAGCGAAATAAACGTAATGGAATTTAGTTGGGAGCAGCGGTTATGAAGCATGTGTATAAAAGCAGGCAACATATCCTATGAGTGGTTAAACAAAACCCGGAGCCTTTTTTCGGCCGGAGTAGTGGAACCACCGAATCAAAAATTAAGTAAGAAAACAAAAGAAATTGAAAATGTACCACCGATATGTACCACAGATAACTAAATATAAGTATCGGGCTCAGCGATCTCCAAAGATCGAATGAATAACAGTACTGATTGCAAGCGCGGGGAGACGTTTTAAACCTTCTTTCGATGAAGTTCCAACACAGTTATTTACGGGGATTCGGGAAGAGTAAATGACACAAAAGTGCATTAAACATGTACTAAAGTCAATTAGCACACCAAAGCATGCCAAACTATGAAAGACAATTGACAAACTAAATTATTACATGCACTACCACAGTAAAGAAAGCTCCATTTAAATATGTTCTTGTGTTAAATATAGATATAAAAATCGAACAGGTAAAGCAGCATTCTAGGACGACAGTCAACCACAAACACACGCATTAACAAAGAATAAATTTAAAGATGAATAAAAGGCCAAATAAGACATCACAAACGCAAAAGGGTTGACAATAGGGCTACCGCATTGGAACGCTGGGGTGTTTAAACCAGGTTCTATGGTGCACTTAACCTCACACTTACCCTACTGTCTACCCAATAAAACGGGACAGTGTAAATAAACAAATCACATGAACTATTCTCTAACCAACAAGGCAGCATTAATAGGCAATATAAGTAAAACACAAAGATGCTCGTGTATATATAAATACAAAACAACAATAGCCTAGAAAGCCACAAAAAAAGGTACTCTGACTTGGCCAGAGCAACAAGAGAATAAACCATTAAGGGCACGACAAGACATGATGTCAAAATAATTTTAGTTGGCATATTTTAGAATTAGGAACATAGAAGCTGCACTTATTCGAAGTACTTAACAAAATTCTAAATAGTCAGTTGTATAACTGTTGATAATTTATTTCTAAGAAAACACATCGCCTTGAAAGCTTTAAAATTAAGACAAACGAGTTAAACTCGTTAATTTGCAGTTCAGTCGTATCTCTAATCAAGCGTGAAATAGACAACCCAATGAGAATAGTATTGATATATTTCTTCTTCTTCTTCTATATTCTCAGGTGGATACTTAGGAATTGTGTTATTATATAATAGTCTTCAAAAGCGCACAATGGAATTAGCTTTTCACTATGAATTTATGACAGGGAATATCACGGCTTAGAACACAAAACCAGGATCAAGCAATATACTGTAACAATGCGGTACTCCATATTTGATATGGGAATAGATTTACTCTGATACCAACATGCAGTTTTATTGCACCTCGCACAAAATCCTAAGAATTTCATTGGATTAGAGCGGTCACATGGTGACCGTCTATTATTCTATAGTGGGTCAGTAGATTTCATAGAGGGTCACTAAAAACAATATGGACTACAATTCGGATTCAAAGTTTAAATCATCTGCAAATAGTTCTTTAAGGCGTTAATAACAAACATAATAAGACAATTAATAATGTTTTTTAAACTGTATCTGTCGTGACGTCAACGTTGTGATGACGTCAAATTGCTCGAACGTCTCAATGACGTTGACGTTCCATTATTAAAATGGGTTGAATTTCTGTGTTTGCCTTAAAAAAGGTGCTCGATGCAATAAATTAGTTATTGGGTTTGTTACTGACCCCCTACAGAAATATGTGGGGTCAGTCAGATATATAGGGGGACTCGGCTATTGCATCGCCCCCTATAAATCGTACTGACCCCACCTATTTCTGTAGGGGGTCAGTCACAAACCCAATAACTAATATTATTTTCAAATGTACAATAGACCAGTTCTAAACGGAAATGACATTTAGAAAATGTTTTTGTACTATACACTGAACAAAATTGCTAAGTATCAACTTTTGTATCTTAACTAATTTTCTTATTTTAAATATATTTTAGAATAGATATATGATAAGTATTTTGTTTTGACCCATAGTTGGTAAAACATATATTTTTTGTTTAAATTGTTACATCTTTTGAGAGTTACCCTATATTTATATGAAAACATGAAATGTACTGATAAAACACATAACATGAGTCAAAGATCGCTTAAAGATATAAAATTCTTAAAATTGGTATGAAATAATAAAAAAAATACATAAAAAGTTGACCCATTTATCGCAGATTTTCCGTCTATAAAAAAAATGAAATATGGATAATCTTAAATTACCTCCCTTTACATTGAATATTGTTTGAAATTCAAATAACTGTAATTCAGCGTTAACATTAAATATTTCGAAAATTTCTTTTGCAAATGCATTTGTAGTAAATGCTAGTAAAACATGGTGTCAAAATAATTTTAATTGGCATATTTTAGAATTAGGAACATCGAAAGCTTTACATATTTTTATTTTTAATTCTTACTTTTTCCATACTGAATTATTTTTTTCCATACGCCGCCCATACGCCGCCAATAATTTAATAAAAAGTTCATTATGTACGTTCCTGAAAATATGTGGGTTAGTTTCAAAAACAATTCTCTGCTACTAGTATGATGATAATTATCTAATTAATAAACGATATCTTATTGTAAAATGTACACTTAAAAGTTGCATATGCCGTTTTTAATTCGCAGACAATATCATACCTGTATAAGTTCAAAGTAAAAATGAAAAGAACAGTTTCTTTGGGGAAAAAATACTGATTTCAGTCAGATACCCTGAATTAATGCATGTCCTTGCTGGTTGTTGCTTACGAAAATATATTCAGTCATTGTTTTAACTGTATACTCGTGTATTTAATATCTAAAGTCATTTATATAAATATATTCACTGACAGTCTGTATCTGTCATAAACTTTGACATGTGTACTATCGATAATCAATATACGTCTGTGTACCGATGATATACCGATGATAAAAAAATGCATAACAAATCAACTTGTTACTATAATATTTTTTTAAACAAAATAAAAACATTTAACAGAATTACACTTTTTTCTTCTTTTTTTTTTTACAAATCCAACAGAACATAATCTATTTTTTATGTGTTTAGTTTCACAATTGCATAATAATAAAACTGAAAATAAAATATTACACAATTAATGTATATATCTGATGACAGCACACCACGGGTAGCCAGTATTTGTGATTTATGACCTCTTTGATCTAAACAAACATCCTGCTTGTGACAGCCAAATAACCACGGGGTACCGCTTAATTACGAATGGAGAAATCTTTTATCTTTTTTGATTGCAATAAACAACCTGTCATAAAACCCATTAACGACTCTTCAATTAATTGTTTTTTGCATGGCTATATATCTAGGTAGGTGCTATGATTTATGAAACCTTATAGTAGAAATAAAGAATATATTGCAGAATATAAACGGGTCCTGATGAAACACTGTCAAACCCATACCAATTTACAAAACCCATACCATTTCCAATACATAGTCTGAAATAGAGGCGGTGATCTTTAGATCTTTATATCTAAAGATCTAATAGCTCAAGCTCAAGCCATAGAGCGTTACTGCCCTGGTTACCACCGTGTTTGAATTACTTACAATTAGATACAAGCGTGTTGCTATGTTGTTCTAGCAAAGATATAAATATTTATCAGCCAACTGTAATAAAGGTACCGCCTACGTTAGGGAATCACAGTGACAACATGTCTCAAATCATCAGTTCTGAATAAAATGTGAACAAAACAGCTCAAAACATAAAAAGTTCAAATAAAAAAAAATGTTAAAATATTTTTTTTAGTTTTTTGTCATAACAGTCCTATATACATATGGAATCGATATAACAAATACAGTCATCCGACAAAAACGCTTCCATCAGCCTCTGTCTTTACAAGCATACATGTTTCCTGTTGAAAAAATGGAATTCAATATTTCTCAGTAATGCCGAATAACAAAATTACAAGTTACAACAACCTATGGCCAAAATAATGTTCAACAAAATGGAATGGAATCTAGATTGGTATACGTATTAATAGCAGCATAAGCCTATGCATTCCTAACATATCATTATATAATGAGTGGATTCATGCTGACAATAATGAAGTTATAGTGTAAAACATGTTCTCAGAAACGTAAAACAGATTATTAAGGCGTCAGATATGCGCTTCGTGAGAACCTACGCTTCCAGAAGTGTGTCGTAAAAATCTAATTAACTATTTGGAAATAACAAAACTTTTTTTGTTTTTTTCTATATATAATGCGATTGTTTTACGAGTGTGTCTTTTACTTTGAAAAGTGGGTATGAAAGCCGAACATACAGAAAATGTGGCTTTCATAGAACACAGTCAACCGAAACCAAGCATTCAAAATAAACAGAAATGAAAAATCAAACATAGAAGCATGCGACCCTACAAACACAAACAGTTTGACAACAGAGGTAGAACGGTCAGTGCCAAAAAAGCCACTGGGGGTTAAAACCAGATTTTAGGGTCCACCAAACCTCACTGCTACGCTAGTATCATCCCAATTAAAAAGGGGCAGTGTAAATAAAGAAATCTTCGCCAGGATATATCCTTTTTCAAACTAGGCAGAGTTACATGGCATAGACATCATATATCCATGATGAGATACCTAAAACACATAATGTCATTCCCAGATATGTTAAACCTAACGTGTTATAGTAAGTAAGTAAGTAAGTAAATCATTTATTAATGTGACATGTGTATATACAATATACATGCAAGTACAAACAAGCATATATTAAACAATATTTCAGGATATCATACACCCGGCCCTATATATCAAACTATCAAGTTCCAGTTCAAACAAATTATTATAAGCATGGTCTAACAATTTTCTGGTGATTATCAAAATACTTTGTAAACCATCCTGACAGCATATGTTTCTTGTTCATTTTACATTTATAAATATGCGTATATACAATATAAAGATAATTATATAGTACATAACTCTTCTATTTAAACAGAATATTTCGTCTTTTAAGGTAGGCATTAACCAAAAACTTAGCAACTTTTCATGTACATGATTTTAAGAGGTAACACAGTTTCTCATTATTCGTAAGACACGTCTACGAATTGTCTGTAAGTTGTTCATGAAATATTTGGTTTCTTATAACGGTATACGTAGGGAAAATCAATAGAAAATGTAATTCGTCCTCTGTTTCATTTAATTGGCATAATTTACAGAGCCTTCTCCTACATAGCGCCCTGTTTCTACTCTCAGAGGCAATATACTGCACCGAAACTGTGTCAATAATGCTCTTTCATTTTTTCTGAGATTTAATCTGAGATAAGCCTCACATTCAAATGTATTCTTGAATTTAATACAGGTTCTTAACTTAGATACTTTCTTCACGTCCGTTTCTCAGATATTCGAGTAGAAATTAACAATATTGCTTCGGGCAATATCAAGATTAACAATAGCACGATTATCATACGATTGTAAATGATTAAGTTTAGACATAACGGATTTTAAGTCACAACACCAATTTGATATTGTATTACTGTTAGCATAGTCTATATTAAAGACTCGTTTGGTTAACGTGTTATCGTCAAATTGTAAAAGTCTGTTCCAGTATCTGATCATATTGAGCCTCTACGATAAATACTGGGGAGCCAGCCTGTGTCCCCAATTATGGCTAGCGTCGGTGTAAATCTGTGCACGCCCATGAAGTACCTCGTAGCCCGATGTTGCACATTGTCTATTGATTGGAAAGTTTTAACGCCAAAGATGGACGAACAGTAGTCTAATATGGGAGCTACACAGGAGTTGTATGTACAGTTTTTCAAAAGAATTAAACCCTATGTCTTTTAAGTTTCCTAAAGCTCGACCGTCGCCGTTTGCCAACGCTTCGGCGTTATACGTATAGTTACATTTATCGTGAACAACTACTCCTAAGTATTACACTTGTCCACGGTTTGCAGAACGTTATTTCCAACTTTAAAAATAAAGTTGCTTTGATTGACCCTTCCCTGCACTTTGATTTTTCAGTATTAATGAGCACTCGCCAGCGTCTGCACCAGTAATGCAGTGTATCTAGCATCCGTTGTAAGTTGTCCTCGGTTTTTGCGATAAGGACTATGTCATCGGCGTCAAGTTATATGGATATCTGGTTGTCATCTACATTGACCCCAAGGTCAAGGTCAGTCACTTCGGCCACAAGGTCATTGGCGAAGATAGAAAAGATGGTCGGAGAGACGTTATCCCTTGTTTTACTC
This sequence comes from Cyrtodaria siliqua, assembly GCA_037043455.1. Classification (NCBI taxonomy): domain Eukaryota; kingdom Metazoa; phylum Mollusca; class Bivalvia; order Adapedonta; family Hiatellidae; genus Cyrtodaria; species Cyrtodaria siliqua. The sequence goes on from JAWPHD010010018.1 coordinate 80,423, forward strand.
CGGCCGTACAATCGAACCATTCAGTCAACTTGTTGTTGCTGTAATCGAACTGTAAATACTCTTTATGGAGTTATACATTTTGCCGTCTACGTGGTTGAGTAAGAGTTTGTATAGCATCATGTCTCTGTCGATAAAATCAAAACATTTACGCAGATCTCTGTTTGCTGTAAATATCGTTTCATTGCTGCAAATAACATTATTTAAAGTAAACACATGGTCTTCACATGATCTGTTTGACCTAAAGCCATTCTGTTCATCCGCGAGAACATTGTTCTGGTGCAAATATTTTGCCAATCTATTTAAAAATGCGCTGTATAGTTTGCTAATGCACGACAGTAAACTTATTCCTCTATAATTCATTGGCACGCGGCGACCAGAGTTTTTTATATCCTTTATAATTGGACAGATAACAGACGGTATAATGCTCGTGTCGAAAATAAGTTGAAACGGACGGTATAATGCTCGTGTCGAAAATAAGTTGAAACAGTTGATGTAATACCGCAATGACCGGGGTGGGGGAGGGGAGGGGGAGGGGAATATCATCGTGGGGGAGGGGCGGGGTTTAACAATCCATATGGAATATCATCAAAACCGCTCGCTGCCTGCAATACTATTTTTGTTACTTCCTCTATCGAGATAGTGTGGTTTAATTGCTCATTTTGGACACTTAATGGGTCTTCCGTGTTAGGTTCGATCAATAGTTTATGCACTTTATAGCTCTGTTATAGTGGTATAGTGGTCTTCGTCAAAATTTCCGTCGTCATCGCCAGTATATAACTTTTCAAAGTCCGTTTTCATCTGAACGCGGACCGATTTGCTTAATTTTGTCCCAGAAATCCTTCGGGTTCGTTAAAGACATTTCCTCAATATCGTTCGTACCTGTATGATCGTTCGGCCATTCTCAAGTGTTTATCAAAAACATTTCTTGACTGTATATAGTCCCTATGTAATGCTTTTTTCGTAGATCTGTTTTCATTACATCGTAAATATGAACGCTCCTTTAATCGCATGTCATTCCAGAGCTCCGTTAACGTGTCATCCCAATATGGTTTCTTGTTTTTAAAACGTTTATTGGTGTGCTTTGTGGCAACGCTTATTGGTGTGCTTTGTGGCAACGTTTATAGGTGTGCTTTGTGGCACTGTATTTTGTTATTGTAGTGTTCATTTCCGTAATTATAGTTTCGGTAAGGTTGCTGTATATAGCATCAATGTCGAATTGAGAGTCGCGACATCTTTCAATGTGATTTATTATATCTAATATTGCCCTTCTTGACGAATCACTGTCCATAAAATCGTTTGGGATCTTATTCAATTTGAAAACGCGGGCGATTATATTCAGTATAATTAGAATCGTTTTCACTACTCTGACCTACATTTCTACATCGGCTAACTGTAAATTCCGTAATAAGGGCATTGTGGTTGGCTAGTCTTGAGCTATCACCAATTAGCCCGTGGAGATTAAACTGATCAATAGATTGCATCGGTAGAACCATAACTTTAGCACTCGTGTGGAACACATATAAAGTCCCTTTACGCAATACCGATGTGAAATTGTCTTCATTTTGGTTAAATCTCCCATTTAAAACACACGTTATAAGTCCCACTCAGTCTAGACAGAACGTTTTCTATGGTATGTCTAATGTTTAGTTTAAAGAAACAATGATCATAAAACAATGGCAGTGACATCAAATGCTACATTCTATGGTCAATTAAATTGCTGTAAATCGTCTTCACCATGCGTGTTCATCCTCATAAAAGGTATCGTTATTCTCGTTTACTATAAGCTCAAGTCGGGACCCGTTTATGTTACAGTCCCTGCTCTAGTGAAACGTTTTAGTTAAACAATTATACCCCGTAATATGTTGCACGTGAAAACATTCCTGTCTAAGTGGGGATAATGATCGATGTCGAAATTGAAATTAATATCTCCTGTCATACTAGATTTTGCACATTTGATAGCTCCACTTTCGGAAGAGATGTAACTCGAGAAAAGATGCGACCTTCTCAGACGTATTATCTAGTTCATGGCAAGTCCACATGGTGTAATAGGGTTCAATATCAGCGAGGTATGTTCTAAAAAATAAATATGAAATAAAACGGTCAATGATTTCGGACAAACAGTTCATTACTTACACGATATATTATATACAAAAAGCGCGCGGGGTGGGTGGGGGGGGGGGGGGGGGGGGGGGTCAATAACACTGATTTAATACGTGTTTTTCGGATGACTGTGTTCTGTGAAAAATACCTTTGCTGCTCGACTTGTATACCTACTTCTATTTGTTTGTTTGGTGTTTAACATTTTCCAGCACATTTTGGGCTATGATTAAAGGTCGATATTTTTGTGGGGGATGCAGACCACCCACTTATGCATGGGTAGATCCAGTGCTGTATACCTCCCGTCATCCGTAAATAAATACTGATAAAGGTGCTCCTTTGTGAGCAACAAACACAATTAAGAGACTAAAGCAGCAGACTCGGTTTTATGGAGTCTGTTCATGAGAAGTAATGAAAGAAGCAACACCTCTCACGCCCCCTAGCAACGGCTTAAGCGGTATCTACTTCAAAGCCACCTATATTGGGCTCGTTGGTACCAAAGGACCAGTAAAAATAACACTACTGATTCGTAGCACGGGGAGACTTTTTACAGCCGCCACACTGCACTAAACGAACGCTAGTGTGAATGTTAATAAATACTGATAAAGGTGATCATTTGAATCGATACTTTCTAAACTTGCCGTAAGTATCGTAAGAATCGATACTTTCTAAACTTGCCTATGTTATTTGGGACTCTAAGTTTGGTGTTTGTTTTGCTTTTTGTCCACCTCAACCTGAACTATACGTGTATAAACAATACATAAATTTGTTTGCAGGAATGAGTGCACGGTGCGGGAGAGGTGGGGTGGGGTGAAATACAAATGCCGAATCATCAAAATTACTAGTGACATGACCAGCCGGAGCATAATAAACTGTTTATTTGTTTACAGAAACCTTGTGTTAGAATCTAGGTTACGGTATGAAGCAATTGCGTTGTTATTGTAAATTACACTGCTGTTCTCATATAATGTTTGTAACAAAGTAAAGGAGCAGCATAATTATTAAAATATCATGGAGTATAATCGATATCATGAGTACCTAGAAAAATACTTCATACGTCAATAAGTTATAGTATTAAGTAACAGTGTATGTTCATTTTATCATGTTTTGTTCATGCTCATTAAAAGTCTTCATCATGACCCCTGCATTGTTTCAGGTGCCATCTCGCTCATATCACTAGAGCAGTGGCAGGAAACCAATAACGTGGCTCCAGCGTATATGGAGTGTCTACAATAGAATTTGCAGCAACTCTGCAGTTCAGGGTGAGAAGGTTCTAGGCCCGTTCTCCATATTTTATCTCGATGTACATGGAGGATGAGCCTGGCATGTTCATTCCTGTTAGGCGCCATATAACCTTTCATGTGTTGGTGCGCCTTAAAACCCCAATGGAATTCAATTCAGATACGTCGTTAATAATATCAGACATTTGTTTGTATGACTCTTGTTTTAAATCAAATGATCAGTCAAATTATTCATTTAATCAGCGCATGTCCCATAAAAATACAATTTACACGAAAACTGTAACTAACCATCAGAAAATAAGGCATTATATCCCATGAGATGGACCTAGTTATTTAAACGTTCAATTATTAGTATCAAGCTTTGTACGTATTTTAACAGTATATTAAGCCGAATATGTAATTATATATTGCTCTTACGTTTTTGCTTATCGGCATGGTTACACATTATCACCGATTAAAACGCGAAGACATCACAAAATGGGCTTAGTGTTTTCCTACTTTTTTTTTAATTAATCAAAAGTCAACAAAGTGGTTCACATATATTTGAAGTGTATGAGTGCTAACGTGCTACTTAATGATTTACGATTCGAATTCCGCACTTTAGACAACAATATATTCAAATATCTAACAATTATTTTATATAATGAGAAAAAATGGTACTATAATAATACCAAACGCAATGGCCCCGTATGTTCGCCCAGCCCCACAAACAAATACCAAATTAAATATTCAATAAAAAGGACAATACACAACACTAAGAGCGGTGAAGACAGGCTAGACTGACTTAAAATTTATTTAAATTGACATTTTAAAGTCAAAGTGGGTATCTCTATCAAACACAATGTACAACAGTTGATCAGGCTCTGCCAGCAATTTGTGGACATTCTGAGTATCTATACAAATGTACGGATTATTCAACAGCACGTACTTGATTTGTTTAATTAATGTAGTAACATGTTTTCTCGTTTAAATACAGTTGAAAGAACAATTGGCATAAACCAGTTAGTAATTCATTGCATGACAATATTGTCTTTGAATGTTTATTGTGGAAGAGGCAGACCACCCATTTTCTCTGTATAGAGCCAGTACTGTATGCCTCCCGTCATCTGTAAGAATCGACACTTTCTCAATTGACAAGTCGAGCTCTCAGTGGGATTCGAACCCGCAGCGGTGAGATGCGAGAACGTTTTAGACTCTGTGGGAATATGTGTAATATGAAAAACAACGAGGATGAATACCACTGTGTTATGGAATACAAAAGGTATAACCTGTACACAAGTTAATATATATAGAAAAGAAAGAATGATATTTTTTCTTTATTAATTTCAAATTAGAAAATGTCATAAGAAACTAACTTCAGCGGTATACCTGTTTTCAACACTTTTATGTTTGTGGTTCGAATTCTTTGTGTTTCCTTTTAATCTTTGGTTTAAACATATTTTATTGCAACATTTACATAAGTTTGCAAAAGGGTTGGACCACAAGTTCTACAACATTAGTTACGGCCCGTCCCTATACAGTTTGTTTACAAAATAAATAGTATGGCAGTTTTACAATCATAAAACATTTTAAACGAAACGAACAGAAAATGAATTACTGAAGTTAACAGATAACGAGAAAGGAAGAGGAGGAAAATGACAGACAGTTAAAGACGTCTCGTAAGGGATCAAATGTGAACATAGTGAGTTTCATCGAAAACGCCTGGTATCTTTAATATATGTGTGCACTGCTATAAACACAAGCTCATTATCGCTATCGTTCAGCTCCGTATTACCAGAACACAACTTATCAACACTTAACGGGTGAAACGGTCGTGTCGAAATAAAGAGCGTATGCCTTTGTTCACTATAGCGACAACACTTAAATAAGTAGTGTTCGACGTCCTCCCTTTGATCTCCACATTGGAACAGTAGGACATTGGAACGTCCTAAGAAGAGAGCTTTCAAATGTGTTTAATGATAGTTATTCCTTAATATGTATGGGTAAATCATTTCAAAGGCTTAGCGATGATGGTATGAATGATTTTGAAAATAACTTGGAGTGACATAGTCATTCGAGTTTCTTAAATTATAATCGTTTACATCTCTGACGAAGGGCGGAAATAATTGAGCTATTGAATTTGGTAACATACTGTTTTTTGCTTTATATACGGTAATAATTTTTTGAAAAACACGCCTGTTTGCTAATGAGAACCAACCAATTTCAGCAATTAACTTATTAATTGAAACGGACCTAGTTAATCCTGTAACAATTCTTCAGCTTCATATTGTAGCTTTTCTAAATAAAGATTTTTTTTCATAAACTGTGCAGCCATCCAAAACAATAGAAGCATACTCTAATATCGGTCGCATATATGAAATATATATTTGGTTCATTGTTTTCCGTCCAATTTTATATCTAAGAAATCTCATCAAACCTGAAACCTTTGATGCTGACGATAAAATATTATTGAGGTGTTCATGCCATTTACCATCATTACTTAAAGTTAATCCCAAATGTTTGCGATGTTCTACAAATTCCAACTGCATATTATTGAAAAATAAATTTGGTTTTTGAAATTTTTTCGATGCTGATATGAATAATACTTCAGTTTTGTTTGGATTAAACGTAACTAACCATGCTTTAGCCCATTCTGACATTATGTGTAAATCACGATTTAAAATACCTTCCATATCATCTATGTTTGATGTCGAAACTGAAAGCAAGCTGTCGTCAGCAAATAGTCTAGTTATGCTTAGCATAGTATCAGCAATGTCATTTATATATATTAAAAAGAAAAGAGGCCCAAGAACAGATCCTTGGGGCACACCGGCTGAAGTTCATTTCGAATCTGATTTAGTAGTATTTATAAGAACTCTTTGAGATCGATTATAAAGATAATCTGCGATCCATAGCAACAGCTTGCCATCTATACCATTTATAAGTTTAAATAGTAGTGCTTTTCTCCAAAATATCGGCAAAGACTATACACATGAGTTGTTTTGCTTCGATTGTTTGACAAATATGATGGTAAATATCTAAGAGTTGATAACTTTTACCTTTTAATCTTTGTTTTGTATGTGCGTTTTACGTTGACTGTGTTCTGTTAATGCTGCATTTCCTGTCTGACTTTCAGTTTTATTTATTATATTTACTAGCTGTTTGAAGACCTATGTATGTTCATTTAATATATTATCATTATCTACATATACTATAATTGTGTTATTGTTTATCAACTTTTCTTATTACTGTGATTGTATTTTAAGTCTAGTTGACATATCTTTATAAGACAACATCAACGCACAAGGGTTCTTGTTCTCTGTATTTAATATGATGTCTAGACGCTTTGTTATTCTAGAATGTTTAGAATGTATATATGCAGTACACGCTTCATTAGTGTGTCAGTATTAATATTTAGTTGTGTTATGACTAGAACAGGCCTGAAACGATGAGTAATCATAATAGCGTACTCAACGTGGAATAGTTACATTGCTTGCTACTTTCAAAATAGAACTAAATCTAAAAACTGACTGACATTCAGTTTTTTAGCTCTCCCTGTCAGGTATTAGATGTTCACGCCAAGTGCAGATTTTCCTAGATTGCGATAGGGAAGGCATATTGAGGTCTATGATCCGTTTTGACTTTTCGCTGAATTATAAAACAATCAGAGGATATGATCCGGCGTAGTTGCTATGTATTGTCTTGGAAAGATCAGTGGCAAATAGCCGTTGGTGGTTTAAACCAGGTTCAAGTAGGCACTAAACCTCACTCTTACCTTATTGGTATCAGTATCAGACACTGTTAATAAAGAAATCCCCGCAAGACTATATCCGCTAACAAACTAGCGAACATTATTAGTCAATATAAGTATAATACAGAGATGAGCATGTATAAAGAATATTAGAAATAAAAGCCTAGAAAGTCACAAAGCAAGTACTCACTGACTTGGCAGAATCCACAGCAACAACCATTAACCGTGCCGGCCAGACAATATTAAGACAAATAGCAAACGTTACCGTTCTTTCAGGATGTAGGTAGACGTAATCATAGGGTCCACAATCTGTCTGGTCATCGCATTTATTATTTCAAAACATACTTTATATATCAATGAAATCAAAACGTTTACTACGATATAGTATTTTTGAGAAAGCGTCTGACGTGATCATATTTTCTGTCAATATAGGTCGTATAGTTTTGAATTATGGAAGCAATGTTATGCATATGTACGAATGGCTTCCTTTGAATGATGGAAGCAGTGTTATACATCTGTACGAAGGGCAATGTCTGCTTCCTTTGAATTATGGAAGCAATGTTATACATCTGTACGAAGGTCAATGTCTGCTTCCTTTGAATTATGGAAGCAGTGTTATACATTGTACGAAGGTCAATGTCTGCTTCCTTTGAATGATGGAAGCAGTGTTATACATCTGTACGAAGGTCAATGTCTGCTTCCTTTGAATGATGGAAGCAGTGTTATACATCTGTACGAAGGTCAATGTGTCCAGGACCATCAACTTAAGTAAACAAATGGTCAATGATGCGAGACGTGATAAGACGTGAAAGCATAGAGTGCTTTCCAGACTGTTCAAATCTGCGACTGACATAGTTACACGTGATTTTCATTTGATACGACCATGTGACCTAGACTAACGCGTTGATTAAAAAATAATCTAGAAAATAATGTCACCGTTAGTGCCTTTTGAAATATTTCCTTGTTGATAAATATGATCATTAAGGATCAGTGGAAATGGTGTCTCAAGTGGTGTATCCACTTTAATTCTACCATATTCCTAGCTTTTAATTTAGTTTATAGTGGCATCATTATCATAAAATTCCACAGGCTGGACAGAGACATTAATGAAACTGACTGACGAGTGTTGGTACAAATATTATTTTACCTTTTTGGGATTTCTTGCAGTCTATTTATGTTCACAAAATCAAACTTTTTAAATTGAATTTCAATTCAAGAGATGCACGTCAATCAACATAAGAAGCTAGACATATAATGGTGGACTTGCAAGATATATAGTTGCAACAACTGCACCACTTAGCATTGCACTGACTTATAAACACCCTGTGCCTTGAATGAACTACACGATTTCTGAGAGGTAACTTTATGCGATACTTTGTATTAAAATATGTGATCCGAGAGGAGTTATTGAAACGTTTGAGCCGTTATAAAATATACTGGTAACATTATTGGAAGGAACATGGAAAGAGGTTGCTGAATGCAGATTTAAAGGTGTCAGGGGTACATATGATTTAGATCTAGAAATTACGAGTTATTATGTGGAATTTGTAGAGATGACATAGGGTGTAAGCGAAGAGGTGGACGATTTGTGTTTTTATAAAAAAACAAAAAAACTCTTATATGCAAATTAGAATGCAATACCATTCTGTGGAAAGCGGAATAAGGGTCAATTATTTATTGCAAATATAAAATAATATCGTATCAAAAATTGGAACTCAACGTTCATGATAGTAAGGGAATTATGTACGTCCCATATGTTTGACCTTATCAAACATGGGCAATATTTGTTGCTGTCTTTTTAAAGGATTTTTTATTTGTTTGTTTGTTGTTGTTGTTGTTGTTGTTGTTATTTGTTTTATACTAAGTGTTAATTCTAAGAGTGTGGCTGTTTGTTTGTGTTGCGCAAAACCTAAATCAATAAACCTTAAGAGTTCAGTTGTGCCCTTAAAATTATATGATTTGGTCCACTCTTATTTTGTAAACTTGCTGAGCAAATAACTTACAATTAGGCTTTATTTCCAATGTCTTAGCATTTATCTAGAATTGTTTCGACTAGTTCGTGTTTGTGCAATTTAATTCCCTGAACTGAAAATAAGGTTATACTTTTTGTTTTAAGCTTCAGACTTATATAGTCTATATACCAGAACTAAGTATGTATCGGCAAGACGTTACACATGTTATACTGTTTAAGCCCTTAAAACAAAATTGTGAAGCAAAAGTTAATTGAAAATAGATAATTTATTCCTTTGAAAGAAACAAGCTTTTATATTAAAAAAATTCGCAGCATGTAGTTTTATGACAGATTTATGTTACCCAGTTTATAGCAATTCTGACATTATTACAGACACGGATGGTTCTTATCAAACATCTATCTGTAAACATCTTATCTCGTATCCCTGAGGTTGCTGAGCAGGACGTTAACACTAATAAATAGTAATCCTTATTGACTGACTGATTAGGCGTGTGTGTGTTGGGTGGTGGATGGTGCTTTTTCTTGTTTAATTAAAACGGAAAAAGACTATATGTGTAGGTATTTCTGAAAACTGTTCCAAATCATTATGGGGAAAAAACTCTCCTTTGTCTCCTTGTGTACGATGATGTTCTTTATACATGTATCACACAATGACAATACAGAAGGTCAGGTCAAATAAATGAGTGCAGAACAGGACAAAATCGAGAGGTTACAAATTTAAACTTGAAAATGTGTCCATGTTACACGAATGCCCCGCTAAAGGGTCATCGGTTGCTTACAAAATGGAGTAAGTGTAATATTAAAAGGCAAGTTATATTCTGCTTATGTAGATGCATGTGAATGTTTTTATATGTGCTTTTAAAAGCTTAATTATTGTAATTATGTTTTTTCACTGTGTTCAATGTAACGGGTATCAAACGTTCCTTCACTGTCATATAACTTTTCTCAATGTTTTTTTTTTCTCACCATGTGCAACAAAACTGGAATCAAGCGTTTTTCATGGCTTGTCATAAGAATGGAATCAAGCAGTTTCTTTCTCTTTTTTTCGGTTTTCCTCTGTACGTACTGGTAAAACAACGTAATTCAGGTTTAATTCTTTGCACATCTCGGATTGTTTATCAGCTACAGATCTAATGTTGTTTTAGGAGCACTGATTACGTCACACTATACTTCACATGCCTTCCTATCGATTCGATCTCATACATGGTCTCGTTATCTATTACTGACGGCTTTGTCAGTTATTGTTATATTGGCATCCTCTGACCCATTACATCGGTCATAGGAATGGTTTACTTTAACTTCTGGTGTGTCGTTATTATGCTTGATAAACAACATAAAACTAAAGAGATCGCGTGACGTAACATCTTTGGCTTGCACCTTCGGGTGCTAGCCTGTATACTCATTTCGATTTGCGGAAGTAATAGCTGGTTCCTTCCTTGGGAACCAGGCTACGGAAGTAACCGCTTCATCTACACAGATAGACGCTTGTTTCGGTTGTGTACGTTTTCCCGCCAAAAAATGGTCCACTTCCGAAAATAGGGTTGACACGTTTGTTGACACGTTGATGCTAATTTCTTTAGATATTCCATCATTATTCAATGATTGTGTTCATGAACAGATGTAGTATTTTATGTTGAATGTCCTTCTTTGTGTATGTATTAGTATAGTTGTTTTAAATTGAAACAGAATACATTAATATAATCTAAATGTAGATATGTCGATTTGATTTACCTTAGCTTAAATAGATACTTCCACATACACAGCTGATACAATAGACTGCTCCACGGCTAAGGCTTGTTTGAGTGAACCGGGACATGTATAGTGAAGCAGACTACAGATTCGACCATGGACGGGTCCACTATTTTATAGGTTTGACACGTTGGTGACAAAGTTATTGATATTACAGGATCGAGGCTTATTGTGTTTTGCTGTTATTAGCGAAATGTTGTTATCTTAACAGTACTGAAACGAATTGTGTTATGAGATTCCCCTTTTGCCCCTATATACCTCCTCATTATAGTTACCTAACATGGCAAGCTGTTCCTTTTAAAAGGAAACTTTATTTATGTACACTTGCATGCATTATACAGTTGCACTTCTCAGTACCCGGACGCGGTTGATGATAAATCGACAATATTCAAACTTAACGGAGGTGTTTGGCCTTAATGACGTTTGTAACTAATTTTCATGAAAAAAACACATCACATGAATTGAATTCCACTTAAAGATATAACCTTAAAATTGGCAGGAAATAATAGAACAAAAAAAAAGTTTGATCCATTTATTGCAGATGGAATACTTCAAGCAGGCTTCGATTCATGTGATGTGTTTCATCAGCCCATTTCATGTTTCAATAATAAGATGAAACATGGATAATTCTAAATTACCTTCCTTTTAATTAAGTATCGTTTGAAATCCAAGTAACTGTAATTCAGCGTTAGACTGGCTGTCGCCCCAGTGGTTATTCTTTCTTTTATTTTTAATATTTTGCAATCAGAATCAAAATAATCTTAATAGCTCTGAACCACTTATGTTTGAAGCCAATAATGGGGAATTAATGCAGACTATTTTATTTGATGATAGCTTGAATTGTTTGAAATAATATAAACATTAACAAACTTAGCCCGTCTAATTCAGCGTTAACATTAAATATTTTGAAAATTTCTTTTGCAAACGTAGTTGTAGTCGTAATGCTAGTAAAACATGATGTCAAAATAATTTTAGTTGGCATATTTTACAATTAGGAACATAGAAAGCTGCACTTATTGGAAGAACTTAACAAAATATTATTGTATAAACCCAGTTGTATAAATGTTGATAATTTATTTCTAAGAAAACACATCGACTTGAAAGCTTTAAAATTAAGACAAACGAGTTATATTGATCGATGACCGGACAACCTTGTGAAGCTCTATGCACCTTCTGAACCCCTGAAAGGGGAGGTTGGTGCATGAACGTTTGTCCCTTAGGTTTTCTGCTCCATTGTCAATATTATATTTCCTTCTTGATAAATATTATCATTAAGGCCAAGTGGATATGGTGTCTGTAAGTTTTTCATCCACCTAAGTTCAGCAATATTTCTAGCTTTCATTTTAAAGCTTTTAGTAGCATCATTATCAAAAATTATATATTCAACCGGTTGAACAGCTACGTTACTAAAATTATGACCTGACTGACGAAAGTGTTGGTACAAGTAATTTTTTTAACTTTTTAGGATTACCTGCATTATATTTGTGTTCTCGAAATCGAACTTTTAAGGAACGACCTGTTTGTCCAACATATTGTATACCACAACGTGGTGCATTTCAAGTCAGAACATAAATGACGTGAGATGTACGTCAATGAACATTTGAAGCTAGACATACATTAAACAATCAACCATTAACAGCTGCTTGCAAGATAAATAATGTCAACAACTGCACCTCTTAGCATTGCACGTATTAATAGAGGGAAAGCCTAGATTGGTTTTCTCTTTGGCTCTACTGCTGCGGTTTTTCAGTGCTATTCTGGATACAAATTATGTATATGTTTTTTTACAAATATTTACATCAACATATACATGTATCATTTGCTATTTTATTTGGATGTGGACCTTATTGTTAGAGATTTTCTTTCGATGGGATATACTTTTATTTACACTGTCTTGTCAATTTGGGCGCTGAAGACACATATATATACAATTGATTTAAGCTAACCAGTAGTCATATTGCCTGCTGACCGTTTCAAGGCAGTAACCCTGTCTTCATCACTCTGTGTGGTGTGTATTGTCCTGTTGATTGTATACTTAATTTGCTTTTTGTTTGTCGTGCTGTACAAAACTAAGTGCCATTGCGTTTGGGTGTTTTGATTTCTGTTGAGAAAATGTTAATAGCTTTGAATAGGAAGTGGTAATTTTGAGTTCACATTACACAATGTAGAACTTTCTCTTAAGATATGTTCAGGCTGTGCAATGTTAGTCTATCAGTCGTGGAAATATTTCGAATCTTCCACAGCTCGACGTCGTTATTGGAAATGCAGCTTTACACTTAATTTCATTTTCTGCATGCATGTAACTGGAGGTATCTTGTGAAGCGATTATTCCAATTCAACTGATTGCAAGACATCTAGATGACGTTAGGGGGTAGAGACTCAACAAAGTGCACACCTACCTATATTCTAACAACACAGAGCCTGACTTGCTGAGCATGCACCCGAGTAAATTTTGTAATTAAGATCATGATAATGGCCGAGCACGACATATACGAAATATTGCAGTCTCGGTTTGATTGAGCGGTAGTGAAATATGCTAGCTACCGCTCACGCCCTCTAGCCCCGGGTTGAGCAGAACTCAATATTCATAAAATCAATAGTACAAAATTGTAACCATCCCGAAGATGGCATGCATATGGCGATGGACATGGAGTATACTCCTTCCCCATGTCGTACGGCGTATGGTCCCAGTATCTAATAAAATGAAATGCCCCGAAGAGCGAAATAAACGTAATGGAATTTAGTTGGGAGCAGCGGTTATGAAGCCTGCGTATAAAAAGCAGGCAACATATCCTATGAGTGGTTAAACAAAACCCGGAGCCTTTTTTCGGCCGGAGTAGTGGAACCACCGAATCAAAAATTAAGTAAGAAAACAAAAGAAATTGAAAATGTACCACCGATATGTACCACAGATAACTAAATATAAGTATCGGGCTCAGCGATCTCCAAAGATCGAATGAATAACAGTACTGATTGCAAGCGCGGGGAGACGTTTTAAACCTTCTTTCGATGAAGTTCCAACACAGTTATTTACGGGGATTCGGGTAGAGTAAATGACACAAAAGTGCATTAAACATGTACTAAAGTCAATTAGCACACCAAAGCATGCCAAACTATGAAAGACAATTGACAAACTAAATTATTACATGCACTACCACAGTAAAGAAAGCTCCATTTAAATATGTTCTTGTGTTAAATATAGATATAAAAATCGAACAGGTAAAGCAGCATTCTAGGACGACAGTCAACCACAAACACACGCATTAACAAAGAATAAATTTAAAGATGAATAAAAGGCCAAATAAGACATCACAAACGCAAAAGGGTTGACAATAGGGCTACCGCATTGGAACGCTAGGGTGTTTAAACCAAGTTCTATGGTGCACTTAACCTCACACTTACCCTACTGTCTACCCAATAAAACGGGACAGTGTAAATAAACAAATCACATGAACTATTCTCTAACCAACAAGGCAGCATTAATAGGCAATATAAGTAAAACACAAAGATGCTCGTGTTTATATAAATACAAAACAACAATAGCCTAGAAAGCCACAAAAAAAGGTACTCTGACTTGGCCAGAGCAACAAGAGAATAAACCATTAAGGGCATGACAAAACATGATGTCAAAATAATTTTAGTTGGCATATTTTAGAATTAGGAACATAGAAGCTGCACTTATTCGAAGTACTTAACAAAATTCTAAATAGTCAGTTGTATAACTGTTGATAATTTATTTCTAAGAAAACACATCGCCTTGAAAGCTTTAAAATTAAGACAAACGAGTTAAACTCGTTATTTTGCAGTTCAGTCGTATCTCTAATCAAGCGTGAAATAGACAACTTAGCCCGTCTAATTCAGCGTTAACATTAAATATTTTGAAAATTTCTTTTGCAAACGTAGTTGTAGTCGTAATGCTAGTAAAACATGATGTCAAAATAATTTTAGTTGGCATATTTTAGAATTAGGAACATAGAAAGCTGCACTTATTGGAAGAACTTAACAGAATATTATTGTATAAACCCAGTTGTATAAATGTTGATAAGGTATTTCTAAGAAAACACATCGCCTTGAAAGCTTTAAAATTAAGACAAACGAGTTAAACTCGTTATTTTGCAGTTCAGTCGTATCTCTAATCAAGCGTGAAATAGACAACCCAATGAGAATAGTATTGATATATTTCTTCTTCTTCTTCTATATTCTCAGGTGGATACTTAGGAATTGTGTTATTATATAATATTCTTCAAAAACGCACAATGGAATTAGCTTTTCACTATGAATTTATGACAGGGTATATCACGGCTTAGAACACAAAACCAGGATCAAGCAATATACTGTAACAATGCGGTACTCCATATTTGATATGGGAATAGATTTACTCTGATACCAACATGCAGTTTTATTGCACCTCGCACAAAATCCTAAGAATTTCATTGGATTAGAGCGGTCACATGTTAGTTGGTAAAACATTTATTTTTGGTTTAAATTGTTACATCTTTTGAGAGTTACCCTCCCTTTATATGAAAACATGAAATGTACTGATAAAACACATAACATGAGTCAAAGATCGCTTAAAGATATAAAATTCTTAAAATTGGTATGAAATAATAAACAATTACATAAAAAGTTGACCCATTTATCGCAGATTTTCCGTCTATAAAAAAAATGAAATATGGATAATCTTAAATTACCTCCCTTTACATTGAATATTGTTTGAAATTCAAATAACTGTAATTCAGCGTTAACATTAAATATTTCAAACATTTATTTTGCAAATGCATTTGTAGTAAATGCTAGTAAAACATGGTGTAAAAATAATTTTAATTGGCATATTTTAGAATTAGGAACATCGAAAGCTTCACATATTTTTATTTTTAATTCTTACTTTTTCTATACTGAATTATTTTTTTCCATACGCCGCCAATAATTTAATAAAAAGTTCATTATGTACGTTCCTGAAAATATGTGGGTTAGTTTCAAAATCAATTCTCTGCTACTAGTATGATGATAATTATCTAATTCATAAACGATATCTTATTGTAAAATGTACACTTAAAAGTTGCATATGCCGTTTTTAATTCGCAGACAATATCATACCTGTATAAGTTCAGGGAGTACGTTATACTCCCTGATAAGTTCAAAGTAAAAATGAAAAGAACAGTTTCTTTGGGGAAAAAATACTGATTTCAGTCATATACCCTGAATTAATGCATGTCCGCGCTGGTTGTTGCTTACGAAAATATATTCAGTCATTGTTTTAACTACTCGTGTATTTAATATCTAAAGTCATTTATATAAATATATTCACTGACAGTCTGTATCTGTCATAAACTTTGACATGTGTACTATCGATAATCAATATACGTCTGTGTACCGATGATATACCGATGATAAAAAAATGCATAGCAAATCAACTTGTTACTATAATATTTTTTTAAACAAAATAAAAACATTTAACAGAATTACACTTTTTTCTTCTCTTTTTTTTTACAAATCCAACAGAACATAATCTATTTTTTATGTGTTTAGTTTCACAATTGCATAATAATAAAACTGAAAAATAAAATATTACACAATTAATGTATATATCTGATGACAGCACACCACGGGTAGCCAGTATTTGTGATTTATGACCTCTTTGATCTAAACAAACATCCTGCTTGTGACAGCCAAATAACCACGGGGTACCGCATTATTACGAATGGAGAAATCTTTTATCTTTTTTGATTGCAATGAACAACCTGTCATAAAACCCATTAACGACTCTTCAATTAATTGTTTTTTGCATGGCTATATATCTAGGTAGGTGCTATGATTTATAGTAGAAATAAAGAATATATTGCAGAATATAAACGGGTCCTGATGAAACACTGTCAAACCCATACCAATTTACAAAACCCATACCATTTCCAATACACCGTCTGAAATAGAGGTGGTGATCTTTAGATCTTTATATCTAAAGATCTAATAGCTCAAGCTCAAGCCGTAGAGCGTTACTGCCCTGGTTACCACCGGTTTTGAATTACTTACAATTAGATACAAGCGTGTTGCTATGTTGTTCTAGCAAAGATATAAATATTTATCAGCCAACTGTAATAAAGGTACCGCCTACGTTACGGGATCACAGTGACAACATGTCTCAAATCATCAGTTCTGAATAGAATGTGAACAAAACAGCTCAAAACACAAACAGTTAAAATAAAATAAAAATGTTAAAATAAAATATTTTGTTTTTTGTCATAACAGTCCTATATACATATGGAATCGATATAACAAATACAGTCATCCACAGACCTAATAACAATATATGTCTGTGAGTCATCCGACAAAAACGCTTCCATCAGTCTCTGTCTTTACAAGCATACATGTTTCCTGTTGAAAAAATGGAATTCAATATTTCTCAGTAATGCCGAATAACAAAAATACAAGTTACAACAACCTATGGCCAAAATAATGTTCAACAAAATGGAATGGAATCTAGATTGGTATACGTATTAATAGCAGCATAAGCCTATGCATTCCTAACATATCATTATATAATGAGTGGATTCATGCTGACAATAATGAAGTTATAGTGTAAAACATGTTCTCAGAAACGTAAAACAGATTATTAAGGCGTCAGATATGCGCTTCGTGAGAACCTACGCTTCCAGAAGTGTGTCGTAAAAATCTAATTAACTATTTGGAAATAACAAAACTGTTTTTGTTTTTTTCTATATATAATGCG